>VXAZ01000256.1:737047-1035972 GCA_013399875.1 Gymnorhina tibicen
CGGGGTGAGAGATGGGCGCGGGGCGGGATGCGGTGCGGGATGCGGTGTGCAGTGAGAGATGGGCACGGGGCGGGATGCGGTGCGCAGTGAGAGATGGCGCGGTGCGGGCCCGGTGCGAGCGCGGTGCGGACGCGGTGCAGGAGAGGCGCGGAGCGCGCAAGGCCGTAATTCATGAGGAGGGTCGGAGTGCGGCTCACGGCCGGCAGCACTGTTTCTAAAACCGTGGTGAGAACAGTGCCCCGCTTGCCGGGGAGCGTCAATTGCCCGCGGGTGCCGGCGCCTGCCGTCTTCCAGAGGGGACCACCCCCAGTGTTTGTGCTGCGGGGGAAACCCCAAAAGTGCCCTTGGCCTCATGGTTAAAAGGGACGCAGCAAGGCAGTCACCCCACAGGAAGGAAAAGAGGAGCATGAGTCGCAGGGAGGAAGGAGGCTGGTGCAGCCTCAGGGAAAAAGAACGATGCAAGCTCTCAATGCTGAGATGGGGAGAGGGGAAGAGACCAGGCAAAGACTTGTAAGTCTCAGAGTTGTATCATGGATGTGGGTAAATAGTGAGTGCATCGGAAAAGGTGGGATAGGACATTAAAAAAAAAAAAAAAAAAAGCTTTCCTAAAAATCGAGGTTGAATTTCCCAAAAACTAACATTTAGAAAGTGTTACTCATCTTCATCTACTCAAAGAATAGGCCTTTTCCCAGCCTCTCCTCTGCCTGCCAGGCAGACTGGGGAGAACTCTTAGCAAGAGCAGCTCCCAGGAGCTCTGGTCCTCCTCCAAACCCAGCCTCAGTGCCACTGCCCGTGGATGTCCTCTGCACAAGCACTCATGGCAAACAGAGCAGGTGTGAGGAAAGGGATGGGGTTCCTTGCAGAGCACAAGTCCTACACAGAGCAACTGAGGGAGCTGGGGTTCCCTACCCTGGAGAAAAGAAGACTTGGGGTGACCTTATGTCTCTCTACAACTCCCTGAAATGAGGTTGTAGCGTGGTAGGTGTCGGTCTCTTCTCCCACGTAACAAGCAATAGAACAAGTTTAGTGGTTTAGTGGTGAACCCGGTGGTGCTGTGTTCAGAGCTGGACTCAATGATCTTAGAAGTCTTTTCCGACCTAAATGATTCTATGATTCTACTGTCCGTTCAGGAAAGAGAAGGGAAAATGTTGCTAAAAGCCTTTGTCCCAGTGGGATTTCATTAGGGGAAGCCTCAAGTTTGATCGGGAGATGGCAGCACGGTTCCGGATACCTCGAGTAACTCCCCCACCAACTCTCCCTGTTAACAAAACCTCAGGACGAGGACCCTCGGGGAAGCAAAGCATCCTTCTGCTCACTGGAAGAAAAATTTAAAAGGGAAACCCATGCATATGCTCAGTAAGTATTTGAACTGAACTCCTAAGAACCCAGTTAAAGATCTAAACTGAAATTGCTGCTGTGCATCAGAGTCCTTAAGCATGATGACAGCACATATCTCACTCCAAAACGTTGCAAACTTTCGCAAGAGGAAAAAAACATCCCTCAAGAGATGAACTGGCAAAGACACCACTGGAGACTTCATTGTTTCAGTCCTTTTAAGAGTTTATATGGAAGTGTCCACGTATCACCAACACCAACAGAAAGATAAAACTGAGAAATGCCTCTTTCCTGTTTTCCAGCATAAGCTTTAAATGGGTAAAAAAGACGATTTGAAAATTTGCTAGCGTGATAAGCAGGACTGTATGTCAGACCCACAAAGAATCTGCTGCTTGATGCAAACCCAGCTCCAAACCTGTAGAAAAGATAAAGTACCTGTAAAGTCAAACAAACCTGAGCAAAACTAAAATCACTGCAAGTGGACTGTTTCTGACTTATTCCTAGATGAGCTTTCATTCAGAAGGCGCAGGCAAAGGTATCAATATTTTGCTTCTCTCTTGACCCAGACTCTAGGCTTGCTCAATCTGCGATTAAGGAATTCCCACAGACCTGCAGGTGTTGCCAGGAAAAAAAATTTGTAATTTATTAGGTGGTGCTGAAAGTCTTTGCTGGAAGCGCCATCATGTTGACCATGTCAGCATTTTCTAGAGCTGGTCTACCTGAGGCCTTACGAGGGGAGATGCTATTGAAAAAGCTGTTTGGAGTTAATTTGGCACCATCTCTAGCACCCTAGCCAGATTCAAGACCTTCTGGTATTCACTGAATACACAAATCAGTGCATGTAACCCCTCTTTCTGCACTCCAACATAGTCATAGATCCATTTCATTTTTGACACTTTATTTAGTATTGGAAACATTCAAGGAACGTAATAAATGGAAATTTAAGGTTTAGCCAGATTGTATCAACTGTTGGTATTGGAACATCAGTGAAGCTCAAACAAGTTTCACTTGGCAGGACAATTGCACAAAAGCATTTGATGTTGAATCACAAGCTATTTTCAAGGTTCATACACACAAAAGGGTTCAAATATAAGCAAATTAAAGCCCCAGTATTAACGAAAAATGTTCTCCTTTCCTTTCCACTTGCCAACTATTTAACCTGGTCAGGAGACAAATTCACGTGGGATTAATTCTATGGAGCCAACCTCAGATTCCTCCTGGGTTTCCTTGAAATGAGGTATCCTTTGCTTCCTATCCTGCATGGTTTGGTAATGCAGCTGCACATTGTTGAAAAATTGCCACAATTCATGGCGGGATGGCTGCGCTTCAGCAATGAGAGAAGTTATTTGGAATACATATGTCTATGTTTGCATGCTTGTGAAGCTTACATGTCTGGCTTGTTAAGCTCCAGGAAGCTCCCTGATGGACAACACCATGATGTGCAATGGACGGCAATTAAGCCATGAACCTGAGTAAAAAGAGGCTGATCCTCAGCACTGTGAACTCCAAAGGAACTCCAGGATACTTTTGTAATTCAAAAGGTTAAAATCTCCCATAGAGCGGAAAACCATGTAGAAGATGAAGCAGAAGAGGTGAAAAATCCTCTTCACAGCCAGTGACCCCTTGTGTGCTCTGCGGTGTGGGGATCAAGCCTTAGAGCCTGGTGGCCTCAGGGTGATCCTGTCTGCACAGAGCACCAGCAGGAGATGTGACCATAAGGAGCCGGCCAGAGGCAGCTCCTGCCACCACTCTTGCTCTGTGCCCCCGGCTGTGCCCAGGCCAGGCTAGGCACTGGTGAGCACAGGGGGCAGCATGCCCAGCTGGTGTTACAGGCATTCTTCCCAGGTTTTAGACTCACTTGCCTCCTCCTTTCTCCTGCCATGTGATAGAGGGGGAGTGTTTGGCCTGGCAATATAAACATCTGTTTGGTAGTAAGATTAAAAAAGGGAGGGAAAAGTGGACATTTTGGCTGTAATCTCAGTGCTCCAGTCTTTCTTGGGAATGATGGCACATCCCTGCGCAGGTACAACACGGGAAAGCAGAGGGCCTGAACGGCACTGCTGTACATAAAGATGTGATGACTGGGACAGGGAAGAGCTGGGGCTCATTCAGACCCACAGTGGATTAACTAAACCTCTGCAAACCAAACTCACAACCTGTAGGCTACAGCCCAGGAACATGAGCAGCAGATTTGCTCAGCAGCCATGTAATTGAAAACTGAAAAAAAATCTCTCCTTAAAACGTTTAGTGGCTGACACTGGCACAGAAAGTGCTTGCCTGTGTTCGTTTCATTTGGCTCCGAAGGAAATGTGTCTCTGCCTCCCAGGTGCACCCATTCTGTGAGCACTCTTGTGCCCTTATGCCTACACAGGCCACGAGAACATCATGCAGCAGAAGCCTGCTCTTTCTCCATTTTCAAATTAAAAACAAATGGTGTGTCCAGGAGCATTTTTAAACTGACACAATGAAGGCCTGCTGCAAGAGGCCAGATGAAGGTGGACACAAAAGGTCTGACAGTGCTCCTGACCACAAATCCTCCCCATGATGCTGGTTTTGTCCCCAGTGCAGCCAAGGGGCTGCATAGCACCACTAGCCATCGGCACGGAAGCTGGGAATGGAAAACAATTTTGACATTGGCAGCCTGGAGTCCTGCCCTTCTCAAACACATTTGATGTTCATACATGGTCTTTTGGCTGCTGCTGCTGGGGACCATCTGTTGGGATGGCTTCGTGCCTGATCAAATGGTGGTATGCCAGTTTCACTGGGACATGAAATAGATGCCAAACAAAACGCGTCTGGTTTTACTTCTATTACTCTGAATTCAAAGCACATGCTAACACTAATCCCCATTTTAACACCATTGTGGTGCCAGTTAAACCTTCTTTTTTTTTTCCAGTGTTTGCCAGGTTTCTACCACGTACTTAGGAACTTAACAAAACCCAGCAGAAATTGTCACTGCTGATTTCATACGAACAAGGGCACTGTTTGCAGGAGTTTGGTGAGAGGTGTTAACACTAACAGCAGAGGTGAATACATGAGTTTCCTATACATGTAATATAGGATTCTTTAAGGAGTTGAACTAGGACATTTCTTTGAAAATTGCCTCTGAAACCCCATACAAATATAATAAAATTTTCTGCACAATGGAAATGGGATTCAACAATTTAAAAGTGTTACTGCAAACAAAGCGTAGTTAAAAAAAAAAAGCCTCTGACAACTGTGTGAAGGCTTTGAGTAGTATGTGAGTACTATCTGCAATGCTCTAAGGACATTTTCTTTTCAATACACTGTGAGTTCACCGTAGCTCCAACCCTGATACGAGTAAAATCTTCCATGCTGTGGCTGGCTTTGCTGTCTGGGTTTATATGACTAACTCCCTATGAATGTTCCACATCCAGAGAAGTGTGTTCCTGACCTCAGCCAAGATGAATATTATTGTCAAAACTGCCATCATTGCAGCTACTGTGGGTTTTCAGATTCTTCTGGTGTTTGTGGGGAAAATCCATCTGCTACAGATGTTCCCTTGGATGATGGATTTTCTCCTCTAGTCCCATAATGGGTCAGGAAAACCTTAGGGAACATCTTGTGATGGGATTCCCTTTGCTCCTCATCCTCCTTCTGCAGTGCAATGCTAAGAGGCTGGAGATCTTGGACACATTCTTTCCCATCCTCTTCCTCCCTCTGCCTCTACAGGGGGAGATGATAAAGAATCAGCGCTGCCCTCCTCAGACCAGATCCCACTCTGTGCAGGATTCAGATGTGCCAATTGAGGTTCCCAGTTTTAGGAAGTGCTGGGCCTTAGTCAAGGGTTTATTTCCTCCATTCCTGGATTCATTATGATTTAAAGCACTTAATCTTGTTAATAAAGCAACAAATTTCTGAGTTATTATAATTTAATAATCTTAATTAACTTCTTAACCACCTTCCTTACATTGTCTTCTTGTGTATTCCTGAAATAAAAGTTCCTATAGAAATGTGAAAAAAATTGCCATAAACAGTTAAGGAAAGTTGGAGAATGTGCAAGTTTATGAATGCCATTTAGCATTGTACTACCAGAAAGAAAAAGTAAAGTATCCTTTTAAACTCTCAAGTAATATGGCAGGGCCAGGACCACAGGCCAACAAGCGGCATGTGAACTGGCCATAAAATTAAAAATAAACTTAAGAGTAAATGTGCAGCTAAATGCAGACTGTGAGGATAGGATGTGAACTTCAGCTATTTCCTGGAGCTAGTGTGGTTCCAAAGTTTAACAGCTTTAGCCTTTGGAGACCTGGAGGCGTGCATGCTTGTGTTCAGTTTCTCCTCCTTTCATCTCCCCCCACTCGGAGCCCTACCACCTCCCAGCTGCCCTGCTTGCTCCATCTCTCCCTGCGGAAGGACACTCCTCTTGTCCTCTAACGCACATCCCACACGGCTCTTGGCACTGAGCATCCCTGCGCAGCAGCAGGGCCTCCCCTTCCATCCTTGTGTCCTCCGCCACGGCCCAGATTCCCATTTTGCCCTCAAGGCCTACTGGATTGCAAAGGATTGACTGCTACCTGTGAGGACAATCCAGGGATGGCAGCAGGCAGCTGGCCCAGCAGAGCCAGCTGCTCTCAGGCCGTGCTGGATAATGCCTGAGAATTAATCTTTTTATTATGAGACAGTATACACATGTGCATACTGTGATGTTTGGGCACCCTTCTTTCACACATCAAAGTGCTGTTTTACCTAAAAAAATATTTCTCTGTCAAAACTTTGGTGCTATATAATTGTAATTTATTTAAAATATATTGGCCATTGCAAAAGGCTCAGTTCTGGGTACCAACAAGCTCCCAGGGCTGGGACCTCAGTGGATGTATTTCTTATATTTTTCCATGAAAAAAAGAGGCAGAAGAAATCTTAATATGTTCTTGGGTCACTATTTTCCTTGACCATAGAGCCTTAAGGTCTTGTTAAGAATTGGGATGATATAGGAAAAAAATTTGTGTCTGCTTTATGTGCTACACAGTCTACCTTTACACTGATTTTCTAAACACATTATGCTCCAATATTATTTTATTGCAAATATGGTGAATAACATAGTGTTGCATATCAAAAAAATCACCAAGATGAATAAACATATGTGGTATTTGTAAATGTTTCTAAGAATTTTACTTGTATGAAGGATTTTCCAGTTCCCTAAAAATAATTTCCTCTTCGTGCTGTAAGTCAGAGAAGACAAAGAAGTCAGAGGCTCACACAAGGAACCTTAGAGAGGGAAATGTCAGATTTTGGTTTCTCCTTTCCTTTTTAGCTGGCAGTGAAGACTTAATTAGAGACTGGTTTTATCGTGTAATGCCTTAATATTTGTGGATCTTTATCATGCAGCTACGTTACCACTGACCCCTTCAGGCTTCACCACTACTTTGAGCTTACAAAACTATCAGTCCTGCAAATGAGCTACCAAACTGATGCCCCTGAGGGGAAAATCCCACTGGTGCTTAAGGCCATGTGGTAATAAGTGAAGCAGTTCTCAAAACAAAGGGGCAACAAGCAATCCTGTATTTGGACTACAGATCGGAGTTTCATCACGTGAAGTAACTCTTCAGCCGTACGTTCAACCCTCACAACGTTTCAACAGCTGGGGCTAGTTGTCACTTCCAGAAGAATATCATCACCTGTGAAGGAAATGGGACATCTGGGGACAACTTCACCAGCAATTTAGGGAGAGCTTTCTACCTGGAAATGAAGGGTGGGAAGAGAGAAACCAGAGACAGTTTTCTGAATTATATGATTCAGAGTGCAAAATCTCGCAAAAAGAAAAATGTATTTTGTAGATTAATTGTTCGAGGAAGTGTTTTGTAAGTGAATTGTTCCTCTGAGGTGACCTTTTCTTTTACAGTGCCTTCGTGAAAAGCTGGTGAAAATAGCAGCTTTGCTGAGCATGTTAATAAAACCATTTTTACCCCGTAAACCATTTTGTACCCCGTAAACCATTTCATGGGTCACCAGCTAAGACGGAGTTCATTAAAAGATAATTTAAGTTCTTCTACAGTCTGAGCCGTACTGGGGGAAATCCAAGGTAAGCCAATGACTTCATGTTATCAATTAAAACATAAAATTGCCTCAACAATCTTAACTCTGCTTTATTGTGCATACACATTGTGGCATAGTCTTGAAGTATATCCCCACGTGCTGCTTCAACCCCACCCCAGCAGGGTTTTCAGCTGATTCTGATGAGATGATGAAGGGGCATTTAAAATACTCAGCTTTGTACATAGCCTTCAATGCATGGCCTTTTACATAGTACACTGCAAACTACAGTTCTCCAGCACAGGATTTATCTCGTTAACTTTAAAAGTCATAAGCCCTAATTATTTAGCCTCTGTAGGCATTCTGTACTCCTTTCTCCAGAGGGTGATTCATCTGACCTATTTTAGACAACTACTCAGGGTGAGATGTGTCTCTTGATTTAGACAGTTGTGTTTCACGTGAGATGGTTGAACCCTCAGCTCCAGATCGAACACTAACAAGATCTAGGACAATCAAATATTTTTTTTCAAAATTTTCTGAATTCCTCGTCTAAAGGAACAAAGTCTCCTGAAAATTAGTGAGTGTTTAGGGCAACCTATAAAGTCATTAGGTTCAGTGAAAAAGGTAGGTGGGTGTAAAGAAGATATCAGGCTTTAACATGAGAGCTGATGAAATTATGCAGTGAGGTCTTCTGAACACTAGTTCTTGCTGTCATTTTTCAAACCTGGATCACTTGCCATAGCTTTCTTCTTCAGTAAAAACTGCTCAGTTCTTTCAGCCAACAGACTTGTCCCCAAGGTTTAGCCCAGCCTGCAGCAGACTGACTGCCCTTTTTAGGACACCCCTCTCAAACTGTGCATGACTCAGCTGCCCACGTGTCAATATGAGTATGGATCCTAGCCTTCCAGTTAGCCTGGAAGTTCACAGTTGCAAAGATTTTCTTTTACTGCCAGTTTTATTCTCTGTATGTATAACAGGTGTGTTCTTCATACATCTGTGTTACAGTACGTGTTGGTTTTGCATTATACAGAGTTATCAACACTGTCTGTTAGCATTGGCATTAAAGTGTTTGTGCAATGTTTTGCTGTTTCACTCATTTATCTTTTACACACAGAAGTAAACAGCATTGCTTTATTTTGCATATTAATCCTTCACCTATCTATTCATCATATGAGCTAAAAACTGTGGAGAAGTACCAGGTGATTCAGCAGTGAAAGTGTATTCTGATCCATATGTTGGCTAGTGTATCATAAACCCTTGTCTCCAGCACATGCCTCCCAACCTGAGCAGGGCTGTGGGTGCTGGGGTGGTGTAAACCAACTCCACCATCAGGCATTACAGGCATTTCTCTTATTGGTGGGAAATATCTGGAAAATCTCTCTGCATTTTTGGCACTGTAAATCTTATGCTTAGCCATAACTTAGAGATAAATTATGGTACATTCAGCTGACATTAATTTTGAATTAGCCCTTTGGATTTCTCTTTTCTCTTTTTTCTTCTTTTTTTGTTTTTTTTTTTATAAATATCATTAAAGCTACAGTTTCCTAAAGTTAGGATATATATTAACAGAGTGTGCTCACTAATCCCAGGAAGATCATGCCTCCTGTTCCATGGGATTTAGGCTTGTATCCGATTGAAACAGATTTGTGGTGTGAAATGCTAAACAGGGCTCCTGATGACTACTTTTTCACAAAGGCCAATGCTGGTACCTCATTTTTCTTGCCCTCACACACTCTCCATTACACTGGAAACTGCAAAAAGATTGCACTGGAAACAAAACAAGTGAAAAAAGCCGCAGTGTTTTCTTCCATGATTAGATGCCAGTAGCTGGCAAAATAAAAGCCTGGACTGAGAACTGAAGGCTTTTTCTGTTCTTATTCCTTGCCGTACCAAAGGAGACTCATGACCTGCAGCATGCACAGGTGGATTCAGGCATAATCTGGCTCTTTGTGCCCTTGACCCTGAGCTGTTCGCTGCAGCCTGTGAGACAGGGCTAGAGCAGAGCCAAATGACAGGATGCTGACACTGCTTTCTGGTGGCCACTGTCAAAAACCATTTAATTTATATGTTTTGCCGTATGTGTGCAGCAAGTTCCCTTGGCCCTGTCAAGACTGTGGCAGGGAGAGCCAAGTCATGTCCCTTGGCTTGGCTCATCTTTGGCAATTGTTCAAGCTTTCAGCTTGCCTTGGAGTAGATGACATTCACTTACAGCAATCCTTCGTAATTGTTCACCCTTCAGAAGGTAGTGAGTCATCTCTGCTAATTTATATTGTTCCTGTTTGAAGCTGCTAGATTTGAGGCCTGAGCACTTTCCATCTTTACAGAGAGTATCATGGGATAAATGGGGATGTGTACAGGTTCTGCAGAGCATTGGATTGAATGGAAAGCTTTTTCCCATTATAAGAGTTTTCTAAGTTGTCATTTTTTTAAAAATGACAGCGATAACCTTGTATCTTAGGAAAGAATTAACAATGTTGGTTTGTGGTGGAAAAAATCCTCCTTCAAGGTGTAAACAATCAGATGTTGAGAATAATTCATCTCAGAGACCAAGCCAGCCAGATAAAAGTCAGCAGACATATCCCTGTTAGCGCTAAGCTGAGACTGAGGCAACAGATGCTACCTCTCAACAGAGCTTATTAGACCATGCTCAACAGCATGTTGACATAGTTAGATGGTATCCCAACTTCTTCTGGCCTGCAACAGCTTAGCTCGCTGCAAAGGCAAAGGAGCAAGCAACCATACAAGACCTGGCAGACACACCTGCACTCCAGGACTCTGGGTCTGTGGAAGACTTTGGAAAGCATCAGGGTGAGATGAAAGCTCTGCTGCCCTTTTCACTTTGGAAAAGTGTCCCCCTTGACTAGCACACCCTATGCTGTGGCTCTCTGCATAGCAAACCATTTGTTTGTACTGCAGATGGGTTGTTGGTGTTGCACACGTGCACTGACCATGGACTGAGCGTGTGCACTGGACACCAGGAGATCTCTTACACAGAGGAGCAATCACACCTTTCAGCTACCAGAAGTCAATTGAATGAAAACTGCACTTTTAACCACTTTCTCCCTCCCTGCTCCCCCACCTCTGTCCCACTTTATGTTGGTGCCACTTTATGTTGGTGCTTGCACTGATACTGCTTTTCATATGAGACAGCATATAGGGCCTTGTGGGTACCTGCTGTGACTTTCAGTGTACTGATGATAAATTATTGTTGAACTTTTTAATCCAAAATATTTTTTAACATTTATTATTGTAGCCAGGTCTCATCTTGCAGCAGTCACTACCCAAAGAGCTGTCATGCATCAAACTGTTCAATGATATTACAACACACAAAATCTAAAACTAAAGTAAGGATGTTATGTATGTTTTACCTGGTAATGATTGACAATTTAAACTAATGTCTTCAGCATTTTATGGAAGGGCATTTAAATAACAGAGAGAAGATAATCCCAGTACTCTTTTGGAGATTTGATCACATGAAACAATTTATACATAAAAAGTCTAGGTTTTATGGGTCTAGAATAAATTTCTAAGCACATATCAGTGTTGCTTTGTTTAAAAGGACAGCCAGCAAGCCAAAAATACAAGCTCTAAGTGACCACTCTTATGGTAAACTGAGATCCAAGTGGGAGCAGTGCAATGGTGACTGCCATTGCAACTGCCTCAGGTGGCACAGCCTACAAGCAGGGCTAGACAAGATGAAAAAAAAATGTCTTGAAATTATCTGTCTTCTTCCAGCCATTTTTGTTCTTGACCAGTGACTGGTTCTGTTTGAAATACACCAGTTGCAGAGTCTGCCTGTGAAGACTGTTCCAGAGACTAACAGATGCAGTTTTCCATACAGTTTATTTTTTCCATTCTAGTCTTTCCCCTGTATTAATTTTGTTGGTTACTTCAAGGTTCTAGTAAGCTGCCAGATAAAATAACAGCAGAATTTCTGCAAGATGGAGAATAGAGAACTAGAGAAAAAGACACAGGAAGAGCTACTGCTTGTAGCAGAACTAAGTAAAGGAAAGATTTTTTGGTGAAAGCAGCAGTCAAGTGTGCCTTACTTATCATTCTGTCATCTTTTCTCTGTGAGTCATAAGCTGTTTTCTTTCTAGAGCTTCACTTCATTTACTTCAACAGTGAGAACAAGCAGATGGTCGAGGATAGTTTGACTCACAGAGCAATGAGATAGTTTCATACAAAGGTTTCCCTGTGTTAGTGGGCATCAAGGAGACCAACTACCAGCTGCAGCTAGCTACCAAGTCAAGTTTTTGGACAGAAATCACCACTCTGTGATTTCACACAACCAGTGGTTGTCTCTACAGGGACAAGTAGCCAAGAATTGGACCTCGTTGTGACTTCTTTGTCTGACTACAAGTCCCAGAAACCAGCTTATTATTATCTCCAACTCATTCTTTCAAGGTTTATATCTTCTCTGGGTGCATGTAATTTCAAAATACTTTGCTCATTTTTGAGTCATTGAACTTTTACAAGACTAATACAATAGCATGAGGAAAGTCACAAAAAGTTGGGTTTTATATTAAAATATCACAAACCACCTGGATGAACTTGATGCACAACAAGATGTTCTTAAAGGCACATCTTTACAGGCCCAGTCTTTGATTTTAGCCCATGCACCAAACCCCATCTGTTTGATACACTTTTATGACACATATGATGACTTCCGAAATGAGCAGTCAGGGTGAAAACCTAGCTGTTGAGATAGTGAATTCATTCCTCAAAGTTATGAAAACATAGTGTCTAAAGGCAGATGAAATGACAGTGACCCGAAATAACAGGAAGCTGGCCTCGGTTATAAATCTGGCAGGGGCTGAGGGTGATGGTGGTGGAAGCTTGTGAAGCTGTATCCAAAGCCATGAAATATAGCCCTGCCCCTGAATGAACTGGAAGACATATTTCAGTTTACAGCAAGTCAGAGTTCAAGCATCAGTGGCCTTCGGAACCTCTGTTCAGACCTTGCTCAGATCCAAATGCAGAAGCTTTGGAGTGATCTTTTTACTCTACTGTTAAATTTCACTGGCACTTACGTCCTCCCATCTGCTCAGCTGTGGGCTTTCCCCAACACAGTCACTAGTGTTCATATTTCCCTTGTGGAAAATGGAAATGAGAGAGTAAACTCTTGCATTAACTTTAGCACTCCCCTGGTAGTCTGGAAGAAAGTGCTCAAGATTTCAAACTCTGGCAATTATTTTATCTTTGCCTTAGAATATGCAAGGTTTTGTGAAATCTGTTCTGCAAAATGGCTAGCAAAAGGTGAAAGACAATCACAAGGGAAAAAAAAAAAAAGAAAGGTGTGGAGTAAAAGCAGAGTCATATAAGAAAAAATTTACTTGAACCTGGGAATCTGATTTATTCCATCGGAGAATGAAAAAGAAAATGAGTGCTTTGTATGGAAAAATTTTATGGCCTGATAGTTTATGGAGCGTGAGCATTTCAGAGATTCACAGGACATACCTGCAGATCTCTGTATCCAGCTCAGACCCAATGGCAGCAGTAATGGGGATTAGTCTCCCTTTGCCTAGCACCTGCTACCAGTTTCCTTAGTGGAGAATGACTTTCTGGAAGGATCACCAAGGGAGACAGTATGCAATACAGGTCTGCTCCTTTTCATAAGCAATATAATTTCCATATTAAAAGCTGTGCCTAAGGAAGCTTGATGGGAAAAGTGCTAAAGGACAAATACAGTCTGACTGGCAGATTGAGTCAGAATATCTCCACTAAAATTAAAAGTTCTACTAATTGAACCATTATGTGAACTTCTGGCTGCCTTCAGACACATCACATACGTCACAAACTCATGGATTCATGATGTGCTGAGGCCAGTCTGGATGCTGGCTCTTCCCTAGAAGGATGCTTCATCCTTCAACTGCTTTGCTCTTCTTCACTGCCAGCTTTCATCCAGAGCAATCAGCAGAGGTGGCTCAGCCCGGCTATGCAGCAGCTGGGTACCAGGAACCTGGGAGAGCACATGTAACCTGGACCAGAGAGGAGGAGAGCTGGACTCTTTCTTTATCGGTGGCTCACAGTGTTAGTTGGTAGTGAAATTGCAGGCCAGAAACGCCTGTTATGAAGTGATGTGGCGAGCTGATGGGTCTGTAGTTGGAAATAGAAGACTTAATGAGGCTGATCTGTTGCTCACAGCAGTGGTGTTCATGGCAAGGTCTTCTAAAATTGCAAGTGATCATTGCTTTTGGTCTGAATTAGAGGATTGCTAGTGCCAAGTATCTTAGCTAAAAATCTTTTTTACTTTGGAGGACCTGCCCTGGATCCCCAGTCTTTTGAGGATAGTCCATGTGATTTTAGAGTTCACGTTCAGTTTCATCATACCCTGATTGTTCACTGTGGAGGCACGGTGGCACTAGCAAATGGAAGAGGTTTCATAGTCCTTCCCACTTCACTGCTTAAGTCCTATGTGGTTTTGTGCTGATAGACAACAGTTAGGCAGTAAATGGGTTGTGAAACACCACAGAACAAAAAAAAGAAAGGACACTGTCATCCTGCTACGTAAGGAGTATTTCTAGTCTTGCCTCTTTCCTCCTATAGCTCTGCTTAGAGGGGAGGACAGGGATTTTTTCATTGGCACCTACTAAGATTTCTGCCATGGCCATTGGTAGGAAGTCATGCAGCCCTCCAAGATCCTACTGCCAAAACTGAAAAGTTTGTTGTCTCTTTCTGTTTATGGACAGGAGGATAAATTTGGACAGAAGGATAAATTTGCTGTTCCCAGCAAAATTAACATAGGACCATGATAGAAACTGCTTTCCTTCAGCAGCTGTGTGCTTTTGGCTGGTGCCTGCTGGTGGCACAGCTGGAGGTGGGTACTGCATGCACACCCGAGAGGCCAGGCTGACACACCGAGTTGACTGACTGTGCCTTCTGGAAAGCATTCTCAACAAGACTGCTGTATTCCCACGTTTGCATTTGAAAGACCTTGTGCACACTCACATTTAAGCATAACCACAGTCAGTGCATTAATGTCTGAGAGATTTACAGACCACACTTGAAATTCTAGGCTGCTCATTTTTAAAAAACATATACTAAAAAAAAAAGTAAAAATTTTTGTGATGTGTGAGCACATATATAATTACATGCAATTTCTGTCTGATTGTGTTTTGATATAGAGCCCACAGGTTGAACTTTCAGCCTTCAACTTGCAATCTTTCCTAACAGTCTTCTGAAAATTATAAAAGCATTGAACCTGGCCACCTTTGAACCATCAATGCTATTGTGGTAATTCAGGTTTTCCTTTGAAAATGCTGAAGGAAGATCATACTCCAGCAGGAGAAAGGTGAGACTCAGTATTTTTCCTGTAGGTCTTCACAGGACTCACATATTTGTTTCTGTATTGGTAGTGATTCATATCACAAATGCCTTTGTCCATTTCTCTCTCTCTGCTACAATAGCCCAAGTAATTAACTAAGTGAAGAGGCTGTCAATTAAACACTGATACTAATCTTGGCATAAAAGCTCCCTTAAGAAACACTGAGTTGGAACATATTTTACAGCGACACCACTGCCTTCATTCAGCTCACTTCTCAGACAGTTAAGTGCTCCAAATGTTTGTGTGCCATCCAGGCAACATTAGTAGCATGAAGGACCCCTGCTATAGATACGGTCCTGCAAAGAATGCCTGGAAATACAATGCCTATTGTGACAGCAAGGCTGATTTCATCAACCAAGAGACATTATATAGTTAATTAATGCCAAGATCTTTAATGATAAGATTGTCAAGGACAATTAAGAAGATTATTATAAGTGTCCTTGGTAACAAGAATGCAATACTGATTTTAGCTTACTTTCACTAAGTGTGGCTTAAAGGTCAGTTTCTCTGAAGTGTGAATACTTAAGCATTCTTTGGATAGATGTCATTATACATTAATCTCAGGAGGAAAACACATTTTTCTAATGTAGCTGTGCAGCACATGAAAATTAATGTGAAACTCTTGCTAAGAAATTAAGGTTAAATATTTCAAGGAGAAAATTCTAGCCAGTGTCACATCCTCAGCAACAGCTCTGGATCCATGTTCTGAGATCAAGTAAATGGAACAACTTCCTCCAACTTCAGCCCATGTGGTTCAGAACCATGACCGTGCAGTCAGCAGATGGACAGATCCTCCTCAGGGAGCTCTCTCATGCTCAGTAAGCTCCTCCTGTTCTTCATCTGCCCAATATCGGATCCAGCTTTACTGTGTCTCACTCATGCACCGAAACTTAAAGGGCACTTGACATAAAATCCCTCTGTGAACTGGATAAGCTCACAGAAGAAAAGTAATGGATACTGGTAGCACTGGTAGCAGATTGCATCCTGAATGTTGAAATAAGGAGAAAAACAAATTTTGTATGTTAGAACTGGGGAAGGGTGTACTGCAAGAGGACATTTCAGCCTCTTACAATGACATCGTAAATGCAGGGCACTTTATGATTTAAGCGTTTAAGTGACTACATGAAAGATGGAAGTGGTTTTCTTACCACACTATCCCTTACATCTTAATTCAGTATTTGGCCTCTGTCTGATGGCCAAAAATCACTGACTCAAAAATAAAGAAAACATATTTGTTATGGTGAGAATATTGTGATCTAATGTTCTTCTATGTGGTGGGAACAGACTACAGCAAAGACTGGCATACCTGAAACTTGAATCTTCAAAAAGTTTTTAGCGGTTCCTAACAAAAGTCAAAGTCAGTTTTAAGTACGAGTTGTTTGAGGAATGGGTGACCAATAGATACAACTCCTCAGATATGAAAGAAATAATTGCTTAGAAAGTGTTTTCCTAGTTAAAAATAGGTATGGCCATCTGATATATTTTTTTTTAATTACAGCCATTATAAGGAGGGAAGAAAAGGAAAGCTTTCAGCTATAAAAAGAAATATACAGTTTTCATTCAGAGAAATAAAGGAATATCTAAAATATCAGTAGCCACTTGATTAAAACTAAATATAAGGCATTAAAAAAACATATGCAATAGATAAATCCATGTCAGGCATCAGGTTAATATAGAAACAGATATTATAATTGCAAATGGGATTCAGTAAAAATTAAGAGATTTAGGAGAGGCTGCTATGCCACCTTTAAAACAGATGATTTTATAGTAGTTATAAATGGAAGAAAAAGCTAATTCATTGGGGAAAAAAGAACACTATGAAAACAGTTGTTATAATTATTTATTTTCAAAACCAACAGGTTCAAACTTGCATCCAAAATCCTGGAGGATAAGCTAAGGAGCCCTTCAGATCAGAGTCTGTTTTTAGTCACACAGTAATAAACTAAGAAGATAACAAAGGGTAGAAAACTGACTTTCTATTTTTTTTAAAAGGAAGGGAGGTGACCAAAGAAGTTTATTAAGGGAAATTTGTGCCAGTTACCTGGTGTCAATCCTGAGCAAAACAATGAACATCTACTCAAGACTACCAAGAAATAATTATGTTCAAGATGACCAAGACTAAGACACTACAAGCTACAAAAATATGGTTAAAGGTAATCAGCATGTTTTCTGAAATGTTGGTCTTCTTAAGCATAAAAAGCACTAATGTTACACCAATTAGGTCAATAAAAGCAACTTTTTTTTCTGATAGTATAACTTAGGTTTATTCCAAGCACCTGATATAGCACCAAATTCCGCATTGATTTTAACCTCCCAGTTCACTCAGAACCAGGGACACATTCTGTTTGCCAGTGCCTGGTTTAATGGGTTGGGAAGCCTGGCCACCACCATAATGCAAAACAGGTGCATTATACCTATATATACACATATATAGCATGTGGCCTTGAAAGCTGCTTGCCTGCAACCTTGCTCACTCACCCCTGAGAAGGTACAGTCTTCTTTTAAAAGGATTTTCCAGAAGAATCAAGATCTGGTCCTTCCTTTTAGCACGAAAAGGCATTTCACACAGTGTAGAATACTGCAATTCTGTGAGGTCATCAGATACAGAATATATATTTTCATTTATTTCATAATTAATTGTCTCTACTTCAGCTGAGACAGTTGCTTTCCAGATATGAGTCCTACCAACATAAACACATTTCCTGGGCATGCCTGTCAGTCTCTACTGACCAGCTGCGATGCTGTTTCTGCACGTCTTTATTTTGGAGAGGTGAAGCCCAATCATGCACTCGAGTGTTGTGGCAGCTGAGAGCTCGCCTCATTCCCCCCAGGCATTCACCAAACACATGGCCACGCTCACTCAAACACAGCTGCATCCCACCATCAGAAGACTGCTGCTTTGCATGAGGATGTGAAAAGCGGGAAACCACCAAAGGGCTCTGTATGCAAGCATGCCATATCCCCCGTTTGACAGCCTCCTTCTCCCTTTCCTTCCTTTCGTTCTCTCACACTGCAGATTCCCTTCCTGTCTCTCTGTCCGGTCCTAAGCTGATATAAAAAAAATGGTTTAGGTGAACCAAGGCTCCACACCTGGGGGAAGAAACAGCACTAGGGCATGTTGAAAGTCAAAACTGGGATGAATTTGCCTCTACTTCTCCTTTCCTTCTCTCCCATACTCTACCCAGTCATTATTTCCATTTGCTTCTGATCTTTCCTCAGCTCATCCCCACACAGAATTTTCTGAAGACTACTTCAGGCTTTCTGTAAAAAAAGTTGATTCATAATTTAATTTTTAAGGGGCCAAATGTTGTACCACCACAACTGTCACTGAACATCCTTTTTGCAGCTGTTATCATCATGTGCACCACTGAGAAAAGACTCAAAGAGAGAAAATAAATAATATTGCAGCTGACTGGCCGGTGACAATCAACACCACAGGGACCAGATTCTCTGCTTCCATGCTTGAGGATGTTTCTGAGTAAAGATGGGACTCAGTGAGCAACAGGCTGAGTCTGGAAGCATAGCCACTTGCCGTCTTCCCACCAGAAGCTGTTGTGTGTACTAGCAATTTCAGAGCCCACCCTTCAATTTACTCCCCACACTTGGAAAATTGAGAGGTTCATTTGCCTATGAGAGATACAGAGAAATTTTGAAGCACCAGCAGTAGAAAAAAAATCTCACAGATGTTTTTTTACTACACAGAAATAAATCTGTTTGCAGGAAGGTGGGAGGAGAGTAGTGAATAAAAGCAAAAGTGCTGCGTTTTTGCACAACACTTCATGTTCAGCATCAAAGCTATATTGCCATCAAGGATATACTTACATAAGCAGCAGCTGCTGCTCAGCAAGTCTGTTTTCCTTAACTACTTTATAATTGCTTTATTATTAATCCATCACATTGCAGTTACATGTCAAAGAAATCGCAGTTCTGATAGTCCATTCACACATGACAGTTTTATTCAGCGGGCTGCTTCCTGGCAAACCAGTGCATTGCTTCTGCTGGCTCACAGACTCGAACACGCAGCCTTTCTGATGCTGACAGATTCCATCTGCTCCCCTTTAATTAACATCTAATATGTAAACCATCTAATACATGTAACACTGCATAACAAGGGATTAAGAAATAGAAGGTAGCTCTTCATCATAAAGCTGTGTCATCTCTTAGGATCTCATTACGAACAGTAAATGGTACCAAGATGTAATGGGAACTGCACGCTAGTGGAAACAGCACATGTAGGTAGTCTCACTGAAACAAGTATGAACATATATGGACACAGAGACAAAATAAAGTGGAAGGTGTAGCAGCTTTCATAGATGGATTCACATTGGTACTGCTCCAGCTCAGACATCAACTGATTTAATGCAATTACAAGGAAGAATGGGATCTACTAATTTGTGTTCCCAATTAATGCTAGCTAGATAAGAAGCATTGTTTCTATAAGACTCTGGTGCAATCCATTAAACCCATTAAAAGTGCTAATTAGCTCATGTTCTACAAATGAAAGTGTCCAGACAGCACTTTGTTGTCTAATACCTGCCAGCAGGCAAAAGCTGGGGATGAAAATATACAAAGAATAGCTTCTAGGAAAGCCCTGCAACCGAATTGAGATGTCAAAAGTAAGGGAGATAAAATGCTCTTCTGCATAACAGCAGCTGATGAGCAGGCATGAAATTTATGTGGCTGGGGGACAGGGCTTGCCACCATTCATGGCTGGCTGAGTTATGTGAAAGGTCAAGGCTGCTATGTTTTCATGATAACATCTAAGCAGAACACAAGCATTTGGAGAGTCTCATCCACACATCTATCTAGTGAGTTACATTAAACTCATACAGAACAGCTGCAACAAGGCTTGCAATGCTCAACAAAGGGCAGGAAGATTAGACACCTCGATAATAAGACATGAAAGACCCTAATGGCAAGAGGAGAAGGGGAAATGTGCTCACTCACCTGCAGCAATGACAGAATCATTATTTGAAGCCTCTGAGAAACTGAAAGAGGAGGGAGGGATGAACTGAGGGGACAGTGTGAGATCAGCACCTCCTGGCAGATTTGGCCTTTGGTTTTCTGCAGCATGTGAGCTACAATCTTGTGGTACAAGCTCTTGAGCTAATAATATTGTTCTAAGTTGTACCAGTTGTTCTCCATTTGCTCAGAACGGACCTGGAAGGCCAGTTGCTGAAAGCAGGCTCACGTGAAAGTGCTCTGCACTCTGTGCTGAGCAGGTCTCGGAGAGGAGAGAGGAAAGAACTGCTCACATGTCTTTAAGGTTCATAGGTATTTGTTTGCATCTCCCCCTTTCCTGCTCCCAGTTTTGGGAGGCATGTTAACAAACACCTTGCTCAAACCCTGTACAAGACAGCACAGGAACCCATCATTCACAGCATCTTCAGTAGGGGCTGGTCAAAAGCTTGAGGTGAGGAAGAGGGTTTGCATGTGATCTGTCCCATCTGGGACTGATTGTTCAGTCACTGACTGTTGTCATTGAAGTGGGAAAAAAAAACGGGATTGCATTTGACCCAGTGCAAATACACATGAGCCCACATTAGCTCACACGTCTCTTTCTTAGAGCCTGGGTGCCTGATAGAATGCATATTTAAGAATCAGTGAGAATAAATACAGTTCATGAAGACTGCAGGCAGATGGTAATGAAGCGCCTCACAAGACACATGCCAATGTCTCCAACTACCCCAAAGTGCAGAGAGCCAAACTTATAACTAGCAAATGCCACTGGTCATGTTTGCTTTGTTTTCTGTCCACTTATCTCAAATTATCTGTTTATTCCACTGATGTTTTTCAATGCTGGAAGGGTGTATATTTTGTCAGGTGATGCAGATGATCTGTCTGTTCATGCCTGCCCTCTTCACTCTGGTTAATGGTCATTTTTACACTGTTGCAAAGCCAGTGTCTGAACATTCCTTAATAAAGCACACCAATATTGTGACAAGGCACGTGTTTCACTTTCCTGAACTATGTGCTGTTATCAGGCACTACATATTCTATGCTTATCTGTGATTTAGTACTGCCTTGAGAAAATACCTAAATGGTAAGCAAAAATAAAAGCCCTAATCCTGGTCTTTATTCAGTTCTTCCTGAAATAGGTGGGTTTTCCAGTTATTTTGTTAATGTGATAAACATAAATTGATTTCCAATTCTGTTGTTTTCCCTGGATGTTTTTTTGAGAGAATGAACCTGTACTCAGTTATTTTGCTGAGATTTTCTTCATAGTAGCTTTAATATTGGTCCAGGATTTCCCAACCCTTTTCTTTTTCTTTTTTTTCCTGCCACAGTCTAAATCCGTTAGATGGATACACAGTCATTTAGAAGCCATTAAACCTTACTTCTGAGAAGAGGCGCGCTAGTTAGGAGTTTCACTCTTATCTCTGTTTCCAATCAGAGGAGGAAGTCCTGTTACAGCGATCCTGCCTTGAAGCCTTCCACCGGCATCACGCTCTGCAGGAGAACTCCCATCCTCCTCTCCACACCCCTGTGGCATTCAAAGATCCTGCTAAAGCAAGCACTGATTATCTATCTGCCTGATCTCCACGTTTGCTGGCTTGGGAGTGTTCATCTTGCAGCAAGCAAGCTGAAATCCAGATTTGCTGCGGCAGAGCCTTGCCCCAAACACTATCCCAGCCAGCACAGGACAGTTTATGGGTTTGAAGCCATGCTCTTAAGAGGAGGAACCTCACACTTGCACTGGCTAATGGATGATATACTTCAATAAGGAGGGGGAATAGAAGTTAAAGGAGGGCTTTCATAAAGATGAAATAAATTAATTAGAATGATACCATAGACTAGGTAGTCCCAAAAGTCGTGTTGGGAAGCATCAGTCCACAGGCTATCGAGCCCTCACTTGCTCTCTGATCAGCTGCTGCATTCATAACTGCAGCCAGAGGAACCCCTCCGTGTGAGTCCCAGGGACCGGGGGGAGAGGAAGGGAAAGAGTCAGAAACCAACACCTGCACTGGGAGTGGAGACTGGAGGAGATGGTCAACCCAACCTCACCATCAGGAGCAGAGGAGGAACAGGAGTTTAAGTGGATAATGCCATGAACAGCAGAAGCCATGCAGAGAGGTTTTCTGTGGCTGCCTTGCATGGATTTTCTGCTCCCTAGTAATCTGGTTGATTTTATGCTCAAATTACAGTATTTGTCTTTGGGGAAAGTACTGATGTTGGTGTGATTCCTACAGTTCTCTGATAGCTTTCTTAAGATTTAGGAGTACTGTGTCATGGAGCTGTCTTAAGACAGGAGTCTAATATCATGGCAGCATCTGTTCTTCATTCAGATGTTTTTGAAATGGACAGTAGCATGTAAAGAGCCACACATACTGACTAGGCAGAGTTTGCTTACAGAAATCCTACCTTTTGTCAAAACAGGTCGCACTTGAAATCTAGCAAGTTTCATGAAAGGCTGGAATGTAGCTTTGGGAAAAGGTCTCAGTCAACCCTAAATTTTGACTACTTATTTTCATATTGATTTAGCTTTTTTTTTTTCTTTTTTTTTGAAATCGAGCTTGTATCTCAAGGCAATTGATCTCAATTGTATACCTCGGTAATATTATGCCAGTGGAAGGGAAAGCACTGTGATCATATGTCAAAGAAGTTTTACAAATTGTTAAACAAAATTAAGAGATATTTTCCAGGTTATAAAATATCCAGCCTTTGCATTTGAGCAAAGAGTACAAGCAAGCTGAACTTGCACAGAACAAGTAGCAGAGAAGTTGTCAGCTCCTGTGTTTCAGGCAGGATCACTAGTGGATTTCAGGCATTTCTGTCTTATTTAACCACCATTAACTGCAGCCTGGAATGCTGAGACGATGTGTATGAAAGCAAAGACTGCAAATTGGGCATGATAGAGGTTTCTTGATGCAGGAAGGAAGTAACATAACACTGAACACAGCTCAAATTGCACTGTGAGAACAGAATGAATGAGCAAACCAGGTCTCTGCCACAAGACAACAGAGAAAAAAAGGTAATTAAAAAGAGGTATAGAAGGAAAAGAGTAATGAAATGTCTCCCTTTTACTTACTAAACTGATCTTTTGAAATACAAGAAGAATGGATGCAACTTTAAAAGGACTTTATGCTTTAGTTAAAATAGCAAATTAAACAATAATTATATCGAATTTAGTGGGAAAAATCTTGTGCTTAAGTGCCAAAGTCTTTTTTCCAAGAGTTTTCAGGAATACAACTCTTGTCAGCTCTCAGGAACACTTATATTCAGAACTTTAGAGAACCCAACACACCCAGTGAGTTGGAGTTCAGGGTGTAGGCCCCTCTGGGCAATTGAATGCCTAAACCCTGCGGGTCTAAAGTTTCTGCAGTGTATTTTAATATCGAAAAAGCTTCTTGAAGCTCTGTCTTCGGGATTATGACATTATTGCTGCTGAGATTTGACCAAAATTCTTAGAAGCATACTTCTCGAAAAACCACTTATCTTTTTACAAGGGTGTGGAGTGACAGGACAAGGGCAAGTGGCCTCAATCTGAAAGAGGTAGATTTAGACTAGGTATTAGAAAGAAACTGTTCTTTGTGAGGGTGGTGAGGCACCAGAACAGATTGCCCAGAAAGGTTGTGGCTTTCTTGTCCCTGGCAGTGTTCAAGGTCAGGTTGGACAGGGATTTGAGCAACGTGGTCTAGTGCAAGGTGGCCCTGCCCATGGCACAGGGCTGGCATTCAAAGATCTTTAAGGTCCCTTCCAACCCAAACCCTTCTATGGTGATTCTATGTACCTTGCACCTCCTCAGTGTACCCCATACAGGGAGGTAAAAAGTGACTTGGAATGGGCCCTGGTAATGATCAGCTGCTGTTCCTCTGTGTCCCAGCAGACCAGCCCTTCTCCCAGCCCATCTTGCTTTAGGAAGTGTTTCCCCACTCTTATGCCCTGGTGATACATCCATCCTACCACACAGAGGCTGTGCGAGGGACGGATGGTCCCGTGGATGCAGGTTATTGGTGCAGGGAGCCTTGGGGTCCAGCACACCCTGACATCTCTATGGACCCCAGGACAAGCTCCACAGTGGCATTTTAGGCTTCTGTGAGAAAAACAGACACAGGGAGACTCAGACGCCAGGGGAAAGGGGACAAGAAGAAGCAGACTGGCATTTCCCCCAGTTTTCTGTCCCTGTGATTCTGTTTCTAAACCCAAAATACTGAACCTTCTCCTCAGAAAAAAAATCTTTGGCATCTTACTCTCCACAGGAATTGTATCATTAATCCAGTTTTGCAATTAGGTTCACCTTCACTGAAACCAAGGGGCTTAAAGAAAAAGATTATTTTTATTGTACACTGGTAAACTTCTGTTTCCCTAGCAAATAATTTTTCTCTGAAGCGAGTGAAAAACTCCTTAGGCTGACCAAGACCACCTTTGCAAGCAGCCAGTTCAGAATTACCCTGACTTAAAAACATAAATAGGTACTGACCAGATTTACAAATTATTCTTTAGTCTCACTCACTCTTTTCAGAACAAAAAATACTGTTTAGCTGCTCTGATATGGACAGCCTTGCTCAGATATTCAGCACCACACGAAGAATACTCCAGACAAGACTGCCATCAAAGTCCATAGTGTATCTCTTAGAGCTGTTATATTATAGACTCCACATTGTTTGTTGTATCCAGCTACACCATGCTACAAAAAAGCCTCTCCTTTTTGTTACATGTCACCTCATTTTACCTTCATAAAGAAATGTTTAGGTTTCTATCCTTTTGGATGGGACTGAATAATGTCACTTTTTATTTATGAACATATATTTTGAATTTCAACACAAGGACAGACCCAATGAACAGCTCTATTATACTTAAGAAATTGAGTTTCTATTCATAAAGAGCTGAGTAGTGCCTGTTAGATGGTTTCTCATACAAAAACCACTGAATACCTCCAAATGAGGCTGACTATATCAGAACACTAAAACATGAATAGGATTTCTTCTCAAAGGAAAGACTGAATCAAAATACAACTATACTGATATATCTTCTAATACAGCTATTTACAGTCTAAGAAGTACCTTTACCTTGGCTTAGAATCACTCTGATTTCTGCTACCATGTTTTTGTCATAAATATGCACCTTATTATACTGAGGAAGGGCTTCTGTGAACTGTGTAAAGGCACATTTACACACGAATTCTCCTGAATATAATGTGATGTTTGCTACAAAATATAATACTTGCCATTTTTCAGACTTAAAGTATCTTGACTGTCTGTTCATGTTTTTGTCTGTTAATACTTTCAAAAAATATTTACGTGAACAAAAGTAACTAATAAATCCTTGATAATAATTTTTCAAGAATTATTCAGGAAAAGACTTAATTCCCCAGTTCAGTGACAAAAACAGTCAAATCTTAACCAAAACAATGGAAAATAAAGGGGAGATAATATTGCACTTTGTATAGAAGCCACATGCAACCTTATGAAATTGTACATCCGGTAACAAAACACAGCCTTAGGAGAAATTGTCAAACATAGAAATTTGTCAGGGATGCAAGCACATGTTCTGGGCAATACATATACTTGTCTTTTTTCCCAAGGAGAATTTTATCACTTGCAAGGCTTATGCAAAATATTATCATTGATTTGTAGATCTTAATATCTCTTGTGTTTAGCTTGACATATAAGACAGTGTGCAGACTAATGGAAAGCCTGGCTCAGCAGTTGTAGCAAACCTTTGCTGAGGATGAAGAAGGTGAAGTACAGGCATTGCTAATTCAGCTCTGTGATGCACAAGAGTCTCCTTATGTCCCCAAAAAAGAGTCTCCTTATGCCCCTCTGGATGCTGCTGGAGCCGAGTGAGGATGCGTCTGGAGTACTGTGTTCATTTTTATCCTCCTCAGTGCAAGAGAGACATGGAACTCCTGGAGCAAGTTCAGCACAGGGCTACAAAGATGGTTAAGGGACTGTGCCTTCCTTTTGCACAAGGAAAGGCTGAGGGAGCTGGGCCTGTTCAGCCTCGAGAAGAAGTGACTGAGTGGGGACATCATCAATACCCATCACTATCTGAAGGAGGGTGCCAAGAGGATGGAGCCAGGCTCTGCTCAGTGGTGCCAAGCAATGGGACCAGAGGCAATGGACAGAAACTGATGCACAGGAAGTTCCACAGGAGTTTGAGGAAGAATTTCTTTACTGTGCAGGTGACTGAGCGCTGGACAGGTTGCCCGGAGAGGCTGTGGAGTCTCCCTCACTGGACATATTCAAGAACCATCTGGACACAATCCTGTGCCATGTGCTCTGGGATGACCCTGCTTCAGCAGGGAGGTTGGATCAGATGATCACTGTGGTCCCTTCCAAATTCACCTATTGTGTGAAAAACCAGAAAGCAACATCAAGGGCTGGCAAGAACATAGATGGTGGGTATTCTGCTGGTTTTTCAAAGAATGAAGCCCCAACAACCCATCCACTTACTAACAACCCATAGAGCCCATATCAGTGAATAGGTTCCCTACTTCAGTCTGACATGTAAGTGAAGAAGGGGTACTTTATTGTAAAGTGAATATAAGCCCAGAGGAAGGCAAAAAAGTGGTTTTCTTCCCTAACCTAAAGTTTAAAAGGCAAAGTTCCGTCGTTTAGTAATGCCACAAACTTTTTTGAAAGTTTCTGTTTAAAATGTTTAAGAAGATCTTTTACTTAAAAAGAGTTGTTGTCATTGTTGCTTTAAAAGATCTAAAACTCTCAAGCACAGTGTCATGTGCTTCAACAGCAAAGTCACTTAGAAACAGCAGTATTCCTGCTAATGGAAGTATTGTTCAAAGGAAGAACATTACTCCTTCGTTTTCTTCCACAGCCAGCATTTGCTAGAAAGGAAGAGATGTTGACCTCTGGCTTGTGGTAGGTAAATGTTAGATTACATTTGGTAAGTGAAAGTCAAAAGTGCTTTCTATGTTGCTTTTTTAGTTAATGGCATCTGCTCTGATAAGACAGCGGCTGTTTGTTGTTCCTTCTACTCTAAAATACATGTTTTGGTCACTAGACTGATTCTGCTAGGTTCCTCTGAGTGGGAACATCCCACAGTGAACATTTATGCCTACCTGTTCCATTTAATTTCTGCACATTATTTATAATTATTCTGATTTATGAAGATGATATAGAATATTTATTAGAAGTTTTATTAGATGCAGAGTAATAGAGGCTGGGATCAGTTACAGGCAGCTAGAAGGGGAGTTATTGCCCACTGCTAATTAATCTGCCAATGACTACTAAACCTTTGCTATACCCCAGAGAAATTTTAATCAACTTCCTTGTAAATTACCCATTACCTTGCAGTAATTTTTGTGCAGAAAAACCACAAATTTTTTCCTGTGTTTCCTCTCCTCAGATGCAAGGGCATAGCAGGACTGGAGAACTAGATTTTGACTGTAGGAAGCCTTGTTTTAGGCCCTTTGTGTGTCACAAGTTTCCTGTCCATTCTCACCGATGTTGCACAAGGTCAGTCCCAGGCCTTGGGATCTGGAAGAAGATTTTGTGTGCCCCATAGGACCCAGGGAGTTTGATGCCAGAGGATAGGAACAAGCCCTGCTAATGAGGTAATCTGTGTCTGGATTTCTGCTACCTTATACAGAAACTCTGTGCAGTCCAAAGTGTCATAGCCCTATGTCTTGTCACTCAAGGTGTATCTTCTTGGGTGGGAACTGGAATTTGCTCTCCTCAATAACAGTATAGAGGCTGAATTAGGGAGTGGGAGGTCCTTGAGAAGGTTCAAACCCTTAATGTCTAGCCTCCAGGCTCTGCAAAAGTGCATCTACCCTTCACTGTCCCTGAGGGCCTCAGCTAGAAACACAAAGGATCAGCATGACCAAGATCATGCAAGCAGGAGCATGACTCTGTTGCCAGGTAAGTGCATGCACTCAAGATCAAAATAGGAAAGGAGAGAGACATCTTCTCTGAACCCTGATTCCTACCAAAATCACTCTTGATGAAAAATAGATATGCACTTCAAGGCCAAGGGCCAGAGCACAGGGCCTTCTCTCCCTGCTTCACCTGTCTGCAAAGCACAAGGTTATTTTCACTCTGGCTGACCCCATTAACCAGATAATCCTTGCTGAACAGTGG
The DNA here is from genome assembly GCA_013399875.1 of Gymnorhina tibicen. Taxonomy (NCBI): domain Eukaryota; kingdom Metazoa; phylum Chordata; class Aves; order Passeriformes; family Artamidae; genus Gymnorhina; species Gymnorhina tibicen. The sequence continues at coordinate 764,744 of VXAZ01000256.1, forward strand.
CAGAACCTCAGTGCAGGCATGGACAGTTCTTCTGACAATTGCAGGTTTAAGATGGATTTTGCATGAAGAAAACACTGCTTATTACACACTACCCAATGTGAAGTAGCATTTTCATGCGTTGATTTTACAGCCATCACCACAAGTAGTGATTTTGGTTCTTCTCAGGCTTCCTTAAGTCAGCATCAGCAAGAAATTTCAAAGGCAGTTTCAGTTTCAGATTAGCCAGATTCCTTCAGAGAGCCCAGCAAATCTGTAATTCACTCACCTAAAAGCAAAAGTGCATTCCAAGAGCTTAATAAAATAGTGGCAATCTGCATTTCAGTTCCATTTTACTAAACATACAGATTATTTAATAAATTGTGAAAAAAACACTTGGCAGTGGAAGTTCCCTGACAGGTAACGAGACATAAGTTAAGTAAAAAACATCCACTGTGTCACTCTCTGCTGCTGAACTTCTGTGGCTCGTGGGAGACCCAAGCTTGTGCCACACTTGTTTTCTTGTTCCTCATCTGGTTCCACTGTCACATAAACCATCCTGAACCATAAATAACATTTGTCCCACATCACTGTTTGTGACTCATCCAAACTCATTAGCTATCCCACAGACTTCTCAGCATCTTAAAAAATGGTCTGTGTCACTATCACACTACAGACCAGAAACAGTGGGATTCAACTTTTCTACATGGCTACCTCCGTCCTGGTACGACACAGCTCCAGTCACCTCAGACTTCCGCTGCATCAGAGATGCTGGCTAGTTCAGGCTGCTGAAATTTTGTAGCAGGCTGATTATAAGGGAATTGCAAATACTTGTTTGAACAATGAAGGAAACAAACTGGTGTGGACAGCCTAGTACAACAGGATTATTAAGGTATATAAAAGGAAAAGAGGAGGAGCTGCTACTCCTGAACTGTTGTAGTCCCCGAGCCACCAGCTGGGATGGCTGGGGAACCAGGGGGCTCAGCAGCTCGGTGGTGGGTGAATTCAGAGATCTGACACCCCCCACAAGTCAGCTGGCCAGGATCCCCTCACCTGGTCTTGTGACCTGTGTGAGGAGGGTCCCCCTGGTTGGTCAGCAGCCAGACAGTCACTCTAACCTTGGGTCACACCACATTGGCCCTCAGCTGTTGTCCCTCCCCTGTCTGTATCCCTTGATAAAGAACTTGGCGGGCGGAGCCCGCTCTCTTGCTACCTGGCCAGCCTGCGTGCCGGTCAGAATAAACATCGGATCCCTCGCAAGAGCCATCTCTGGACTCTTTACTTCTGATACCGCTCGAGCTAGCAAGCTCTGTGTGGGCTTGGCCGCGTGCCTCCATCGCACGGGTCGGAGAGAAGCTGTATGCGAGGTGCCCGGACACCGCCAGGAGTTCCTGAGCCAGGAATTCTTAGGGAAAAGCAACAGTTTCCTCCACCAGCCAGGCCGCACAGCGGCACTGAACGTGTGTTGAATTCAATCTTGCTTCATTCTATTTTACTTGAAATATATCAGGACTTTGGTATATAAATTATCAATGGCAGTCTAACTGTAACCAGGCCCTGATTTTTTCCATGCTCACTTACGTAGTTAATTAACAGAAGTGTTAAAGAAGTTGCACTCTGATGCTGGAAACTATTTCTGTTTGTTTTCTTTGAGCTTTCTTTTGATTCTTTAATTATTAAACTTACATCAGCATAAGAAGAAATATTTTACAGTGTGATTGTAATTTGATATGATTATTTGGTGTTAAAAGCTTTGAAGTGTGTCTTGCCTCACACTCAATTGCTTCAGAAGAGAAGGAATTAATTGTCAGCTCTACGGATAGTCAAACCTCAACTCTGACCTAAGACACGAGCATTTGTGATGAGGTGTATTTGCCTATTCATAACTGCCTGATGCTGCTTTGAGATTCTCTAAGGTGCCAGAGAAAGCTGTGTGAGGCTGGCAGGCACAGGAGCTACAGCTCCTTCTCTGAAGCACTAGTGGGTCGGGTTGTCAAAGCAGTCTTTAGATTAATTTTGGAAAAAGTTACAGACTGGATTGAATATGCCACTGAGGGAGATGTGTATATATACTCACTCCTGATGTATATTGCTTAAATATAATACAATATGCTTATATTATATTAGGCTTGGGAGGAGGTAGAGTTGTGATATTTTTCCTTTCTCCACCACCATCTCATCATCTGGCAAAGAACCTGATACCCCAAATTCTGTATCTTCATCCCCTTTCTCTTTTGGGAGGGAGTCCACTTCTTCCCCAGCCCAGGTATCCAAGTCATTTTCTTACCACTGAATAATCCTGTACACAAGGGGGATTTTGGCATTAGCCTGTTTACTTTTTTCTTACTCAGCCCTACACTGGAAGGGTTAGTGTGAAAATGAACTGCAAGTGCAAAGTGACAAAATGGGTCTCAGGCTTACAGTTTCAGGCTTACAGTTTCAGGCTGTAGCTCAGGCTCAGCACACACAATGCAGTCCCTTGGGTTTGTTTTTGTTTTCTTTTTCCTTTTTTTTTTTACTCATTTACAGACAGCACAAGAATTTTAAGAATATGTAGAATGTCAAGATTGGCACCTCTAATCCTTCTCAGACAAGGGAAATGGTTTTTCTGTAGCTCCCCATCCTCCTCTACCTGGATTAGCCACGGACAAACAAAAGCAGTGGATTTTCACCAAGGTTGGGTGCCTAAAACAGGGCTGGGTGACATACAAGACAGGCCAGGTGAGTTTAATGTTTTGTCTATTGATGCCTTGCCAGCAATACCACTGTATCTTCAAAGGCATCATGTCACTCAGCCATCCCTCAGAGGGCTCAGTGCTCTAAAGATCTGTAAGTAGTTTTAAGTTAAAATAAGTTCATTTTGACAAAGACTACGTGTTTCACAGCAGCCTCAAACCCCCCTCTCCTCTGTCAGAGTATGTGAGAATTTCGGACCAACATAGCCCTTTTAAAGGAAGTGCTCAACTCAAACTGGACCCTTAGAAGCCTTGCTGTGTCCAAGTTCTTGTCACTTTTCATCTCAGAAGTTCGTAATAGTTGGGAGCAATTTTTCCCTACTTCATCTTGTGCTTAGCTGGGACAACATCAGCTGATAGAGCAGCAAACACCACTTGATGGCCACCGGGACCAACAGGACTCAGCCATGAGTTTCCATGCATCTCATGGAGCTTTCCACCTCTTGTGTTCTCATATAAATAAAGGGGCATTATGGTATTCCCAAATATTTTTATTAGCAGGTGTCTTCATTGCAGGTATTCAGCAACTCCTTCACAGAGTGTACAGAGGACAAGGGCTTGATGCAGCAAGGGGAATATATGTGCCTTCATTTCCCAGGGCTCAGAGTAGCTGCACTGCCTGAGAGGAATAACCATGAAAGCTGTTATGGAGTAATTAAACTTTCTTATCTCTGAGAGTCATGCCAGCTCACTGGCAGGTCTGCAAGTTAGTGCCAAAACACAAAAGCATTTTTTATGCTACTTATGTACTCTGGGTGAGTTCAGAAACAGAGAACATTGCTGCTAAATTGTTTTGAGGAACTCAGAAATTACTGTGGAAGCACCAGATTAGCCGAGTGCTTGCTGTACCTCTTGTGCTGGGGCAGCTGTGCACAGCCTCCCCGTGACAGAAAAGCTCCCAGCTTGGTTCCTATAAATCAACGTCCCAGAAGTACTGCTACACCAAGACAACCACAGAACTGAAAATGGCAGGACACTACAGAAATTAGTTTTAATTTATACAGCATTTTAAACCTGTTCTTCTTTTTTTAAAAATAACTCAATAACAAGTTTCAGTGGTTCTATTCCTTTTGCATACATCAACCAGTTTTAGGACAATTACACCAAAGTTTATCTTAGGCAGCCACATCTCAATTGGATATATGGTACTTTTACCTTGACTACTATGACCAAAAAAGAATTAGATTTTTAAAGAGATCTTTAATAAGAGCCACATTTTACTAATGGAAAACAACACTAAAATGTCAAATCAGTTGCCAAGCAAAATATTTTTCCATTAGAATAGAGAGACAGGAAAAGAGAAAGCATCTTTTAGGTACAGGATTAAACACACAGAAAGCTAAATGCGTATATATATTTGTGTGCATATTTGTATAAGTTAAAGGCCTTAAAAAGAACAATTATTTACAAAGCAAAATCAAACTAAAAACTGCAGAAAAAATTGTAATTTCTCCATTTTTTAACTAAAATTCTTCATTATGTTCCTATTAAAAACAGTCACTGATAAGCACATTAACAAGTAATTAATATGGTCCACTGCCTGTAATGTGAATGAAAAATCCATATTTTTTCCTTATTCCTCAAAGACTTTCTATGAAGATGATGAATCTGTGTCTGATGTTAAGATTTTGTCATTTAACTGCCTGTCTGTGTGTGAAGTATTATGATAAGAAGTAGAACTAAACTGCAGTTGTCCAGCTGCATCAACACAGGACATTTTTGGATGTGCTATTCTTGCTTTCTATATGTCATAATTGACTAGAAGCCAGAGTTTTCCAGGTTGTTAGGCAGTAGTCCCCTGGAAATCCTGGAGTTTAGGAACCTACATCAGTAAAATATGGCAATGACGGAGAGGGCACACAAACACACCTTTTGAAATCTGGAACGAATTGATTTCTAAGATTTCTGCACACAGTGTCTTCCAAATGCAGAGAACATCTACACTGCCAGCACATCAGGGTCTGTACTCAGAAACCTGCCTGTGCACTGGGTCAGTCTCTTTGCTATAACATCTAGGAAAGTTCTGGGAAGATGCAAGACTCGCCTCTGTCATGCCAGTCTCCAAATAAGCCTCACAAGCTGCCTTTTCTCTGAGCATAAGAACGATTCCTGATGAACGTGGACCAAGTCTGTCTTTGCACTTGGACACATAAAACTGTCTTTGCTTAACTCATGGTCACTTAGGTCAGCTTATTTGCACAAAACCAGGGTCAGTGCTTACAGACAAGTGAAGCACTGAAGATGCTATTGAAAAGGCTGGAGGGCTTAAGAACTTGCAGTTAAACCCCTGAACTGTCACAGAGGATGTTTGGATTTGCTTCTTATCATAGACTGAGTTGTTTGATATTGGACAAGTGACTTTATTTTGGTATGCATCTACCTATAACTCGGAAGTATCATCCATGGTCTTCATCCCTATCATGTTTAGGCATGATCTTTGCAGAGGCAGGAACAACTTTGTGCTGAGTATTTGAACATGCACTTGACTTTTTCCAAATGGAAGAGGCAGACTCAATAGGCGGGACTGGGAAATGATCCAAGACACCTCACAAGGCAGAGGAAACCATTTATCTTCACTTAACTCACTCACACCTATGTCTCCCCTATTCTTTAAGCTCTGCTATGTATAAGCAGTAAACTGGGGATAATAGGAACCGGTAAGGTTTAACCTTCCCTGGCAGAAGTCAGTGGCAGTTTGTGAAACAACTTTCCACGGTGCCACCTCTTGCAGTTCATCCCCTAGAGTGTGCATTTGACACATATTTGTTTTGAGGGGTTTTAAGCCATAAAGATGTACGAATACCAGCCATCCACTTAATCTTGCCTGTCAGAGATGGGTTACCGGGCAGGAGGGATCTTGGGCTCTGACCTGCTAGGGCTGGCCACATTTGTGACTTAATTGAACAGACACGAGACATGAAACAACTTCGGTGAGTCACATGGCACAGTGCATTTAGTCAAAACAGAAAAAAAACCCAGGAAGAGAGAAAATTTACCCAGTGGTTATGTTTAAGGGAGCAAGGAGCAAAGGAAAGAGACAGAGGACAGGAAAGGGGCAAGTGAAAAGCCATTGCTTCCTTCAGGATGCACAGTAATGTTTTCTGTGCAGGCAGGAACCAAATTCTTATTTTTATAATCAGCATAATCCACCAGAAATAATATATAATTCCTTGTAACTGAACGGCTGTCTCACAGATGGATGGTGTAATGTGTCCCTTGCTTCCCTCGCTTCCCTCCCTTCCTTTCTTTCCCTCACTGGAAGTTCCTGTAATTGTCACTTTGTAATGTATATTCCAGCACATGGACATGCAGAATGAAGGCTACATGCTCATTTTGCACTATAAATGATGTGTACTGCCTTGTGTCACAAACAGTAAATCCTTTATACCGAAAGTCTGTTCATTTTCACACTATTCACTTGTTCAGTAACAGTTGTCCAGATTTTTTAATTCAGCTCCTTCCACTAATCCAGCAACTGCTGGTCTTAGACAGGTGCAGGGATCAAACAGGCTCAATAAACTGAAACATCTGGCCTGGAAATGATAATAGGCCCTTTTACTTTCCAAAGCAGAGAAGGAATGCAAAGTTTTCAAATGTTAAATCATGCAATTAGCTATTTTAATATTATTTTTTTAAAAATTGAAACAATAGTGTTTTCTGTTCAGGGTTTCATTCATTGCATAGGTCCTGCTCTCCTCTCTGGTGCAGGAGATGCCAGGCCGAAAGGGTCAAAACATCATCTACTATTAATAAATTTTTACAAAACCCAAACAAACCAGACCTGCCTCCCCTCATTCACAATCAGTCATGTCAAGAGGCCCATTCATGCAATAAGCCAAAAACTAATTCTGTGGAAAAGTTTGGGAAGACCTATGCCCCAGAGAATGGAAAAATCTCTGTACAATCCCAGTTTTGTGAAGCTGAGTGATCTCTAGCATGTGAAGGGTGGTAAGAGAACAGAATTAGTTGCAGACAAGCACCCCATTATCTGGATGACACTGGGAGACAGTTGTCCTCACACTCTTTCCAGTGCAGAGACTGTTATCAGAGCTAGACAAAACCTTTCAAACTCTGAAAATGCCACAGGAGTACTTCTGTTCAAGGTTGTCCAATTTTGGAGCAGCTCTTACCACAGGTGTGCCTGAGTTTGGTTAGGCTGAGCCCGTGGTGGGAAGGCTCACCATGCTGTCTTCCAGGCATTGTTCCCAGCTATCCCTGGCTGGGAGGGATGCCTCAGTGCCCTGCAGACCAGGATCAAGATGTTCTGCAGGAAAGAAGAGTTGTCAGAAACTTCTATGGTTATGAGTAAGGGGATACTGTCTTCTGGGCAGACCATGTATGTGACTAAGTCTTAGGGACAGGTATGTTCCTTTTCCTGTATTAGAAAATAAGTTTCCATTTCTTGTTCATAAACTTCTCTATCTTCTTGATGAAAATGCTTTGGCTTGACTAAATAAAATTCTTTTTAAAAAAGTTTCAAACAGGTCTCACCTTGCCTACTGGCACTCTTTAAATCTCATGTGAAGAGTTGGTATTTTAATCCAGCATCATTGCCAAAGTACAGTCTTGGTAACTTTGCACTGACCAAATTTTCCTTTACACTTGGAGCTTAACATGGCATGCTCTCTTGAGTAAACAGGAATGTTCATCTTGGGCCAGAGAAACTTGGAAGCCAGTCCTGGGTCCCCCTCCAACCTTTGCCTCAAGTTTCCTGTGAGGTCTGAATGCTGGACTTTCAGAAGTGCTGTGAGCCTGGGTACAAATTGTTTGGCACATTTGGGTCCAGGATTCCAAAGATATGTTTAGTTCTTCTTACACACAATCTAGCCTTATAAACCCTGTTTGTGAATAGACTTCTCTTGAAAATACTGTCTTTAAGCTCTCATAACTTCTGCTTTCAGGAAAGCTGAACTCGTAATAGAAACAGAGCATATAGGCCTAGATTGCCTACAGTGCTGCTCTCTTCTATAAGGCAACTATATAAAAAAGACCAATGTAATGAAAATAAACCAAGTGTTCCTCCTCATTTATGCAGGAAGAGATGTTGAAGTGTTCCTGCACTACTGGCTGTGGAGGTGCTGCCACAGGGCCAGAGGCTAAGTGCATTTCACAGTCCAGGCCATGGTCTGCATTTCACTGCATGACTTTGCTCAAAGGTCATGAGCCTTCAGCTAAAAACACCCTACATCACTGTAATGAGGATAAGCATATAGGTTTCCCTCAGCCACTGTATGTTGACAGTCTCTGGCAGCTGTAGCAGATCTATGTTCTCATCCTGGATTGATAAAAGGGACTCATGAGCCAAGCAATGAGGAACTCAGGGAAACTGCTAAGATTTCCCAAATTATTGCACAGGTTTTCCTTAAGGGCACAAGGCTATGACAACAGAGATCTCTAAACACATGCTAAATGATCGTTCACCTGTGTTAATGGCACCTGGGGGATGTAAATGAGAGATAGAAACTAAAAAACTCAGAGTTAAGTGAGTACCAGCCTTGATAAGCAGTGTCCCTAGGTCAGGGTCAGGCCTAAAGTAAGACACAGCAAGAGACTTCAGCTCAGACCAGGGCTCCTAAATGCTTGAGTTCTCCTTTCATGACAGACCCTGGACAGTGAGGTTCACTGGGGAGAGACAGGTGCCGTGCAAGAGTCTCCAAAGGCATCATCCTCACCTTGCTGCAATGGATGTGTCAGACCCAGAAGCAGCTACTGCATCCTGCAGCTGAGGGAGTTTGGGTTAAACCCTAAAGGGCAGGACTGCAACAGGCATCTCCCACCAGACCAACAGGAGAAGATGGTAGACAGATATCAACCAGCTTTATCAGAGGACCAGAAGATTCTGACCTTAGAAAATAAGCTGGACAGAGATATTTCTTTGCACAGGGCAGATGGTACATCCCTGTGTTATATTTGCTATTCCTGGAAGCCAAAACTATCCTCGTGATTTTTGAAGGAATGAGGCAAGTAAGAGAAAAATTCTGTATTGGTACACATACAGCAGATCTCTCAAAATACTTTAACTATATAATTGCTGATTAGAATTTTAGAAGTTTCTCAAGTTGCGTTCACAATTACATTGTAATGATTTCTTTTGGAAACACAGATTAAGAAGTCAGAATTGTGTATATCTTTAATTTTCTGATTTTGAGATGGTTCAGCTTCCTGTAAGTAAGTAAGCCAAGAATTTTTAACTTGAGACAAGTCTACCAGTTCATTTACTTTTACTGCTATGGGGCAATGAAATTCCTGAACACATCCTTTGTTGGTCTCCAGGATCAATCTGCAAGTCATATGCCTGCTTTAAATAGGTTAAGTGTTCAAAACCAACAGCCTATGGACATATTTAAATTCTCTGTGAAGGAAGTTTATGCCTCAGGGATGTTAGCACTGGAGATAATGTCAAAGAAAAGTACAGTAGAACAGTATAGCCTGTGCAAAAGCCAGGAGAAAAAAAAATTACTCTTCAGTCATAGGTGAGAACCTGAGATGCTCAGCTTCTCTAATCTGGTTAATGGAAGTTGCAAGGTCAAGAAAATTTATCAAAGCTGTAGCAAAGTGCATTCAAGCATTCTGAAGGAGGAAAGAGAGAAGCAGTCTCTAGACAAAAATCTTTTCCTACCAGAAAACAGAAACCAGGCCTAGTGGCCATGGCTCCTAGTGGCATGTACCAGCACTTGCACATAATTTTGTAATTTGCCACATGAACACAGCTTATGCACTACGGATTTACTTGATTTCACTTGACTTGTGTGGATGCAAAAAACCCGCTCACCAAAAATAGCAAGATCAAGGTCATATTTATTATTGACTACTAAGTTTAGGTGAAAAACGAAAAAAGCCAGAGACATTTTTTGTTAGTATACCAAAAAGCAGATAAATTTGAGTGCATTCCATGAATTCAGTATTCTTTTTGACACATTATATCCTCTGGTTTTTTGAGCTCTACCACTATGTCCTTACAAGTCTTCAGTTCACGTGCTCACTTCTAGTACACTAAATCCATCCTATATGTCTGTTATAAATAGGGTACTGCACATACAGCAAATGCAGCCCCCACTACACACCCTTGTATGATCTCTTCAAATAGCACACATATTCTCACGCTATATTTAGTACTACATCCACGGTAACATATCACCACATCATTATATACAAAATGTCTTCATAAAAACAAACATTGGAGCAGAGAAATGGGTCTCCTCAGCCTGCTTTGAAGTCTGCCAAGCCACAAACTCCTACCAAAACTTTTATTTTACTTAGTTTAATTCTGATTACGTAAATTTTTAAAGCTTTTCCTAGTTTGTGAAACTCCCAAACAAATTTAAATGACAACAATTCTTTGCTGATATTACTCCAGATAGTGCTTCTACATTTGAATCTAGCAACGTGAATGAGCTGTTCAGATAATTTTTCTCGATGCATATTGCCTTCTGGTTTGAATTTTGGACTGTATGGATCAACATACTGGCAACTTGCTCACCTAGTAAACGTGGAGCAGTCAACAAAAATGGAGCAGTAACCTCCTTCCAACCCCCAAGTCAGAAATCTGGACCAGGATGCTGCTCTTAGATATTGCATCAACATAAATTAAGTATTGAAAAAGTTATGAGCACAAGAAGAGGCACAGCAATGTAATGCTGGTCGACACAACAGTCTGCAGACTGAGCACACAATCAGTTTGCCATCTTTCTGGGCTTTTTTCCTGTTCTATAGGTATCACAGAATAAAGGAGTCTTAAGAAGGGGTCTCAGGGAAGATAATAGCAGGGATATGTAGAAGCTTCCCCAGCATGGATAACTGTATGGTCAAGAGCATCTTGAAACTGAGCACGTGATGGCAGCAGGGCAAAATGGAGAAGGAAGTTAGTACTTTTAGAGTGACTAAGATCTGTTGAGGTAGGATAAAAAAGTCCAGGAAAGGCCCTGAGTTAGAGGCACTTAATGCAGCGGAAAATACGGGGAATTGCTAGAGGCTGCACAGGGAAGCGTTGTCCAGGGAGCTTGACATGATAAGAAATGGTCATTACAGCAACACTGATGAGACAGGATGGTGTTTCTTCAAGACCAGCTGTCCTGGTTCTGGCCAGGATGGGGTTCATTTTTAGCAGTAGCCAGGAGGGGGCATGGCCAGGACACAGAGGTTACTCTATACCACCTCATGTCATTTTGAGGGGATTTTTTTTGGCTGCAGAAGAGTCGCATAGCATGGTAGAGGGAGCAGGTGGCCATTGCTGGGTGTTTTCCTTTTCCTCATTTCTGAGGGATGGGAGCAGTCAAGTGTGAATCACTCACTTCTTTTCCTTATACACTCTGTCGCTGTCCTTATACACTCTGTTGCTGTTACTGCTCATTTTCTTTTTTATTTGCTGTTTCCAGTAAATCTTATCTCAACCCATGATCTTTACCTTTTGGGCCTCCAATTTTCCTGTACAGTCTACTGCAGCAGGAGGAGGGAATGAGTGAGCAGTGCATGCTTTGGAGGGGTTCAGTGGGAACACTAAATTGGGGAATACCATTCCTAAACCACGACACCAGGTAAGATAATTTTGCAGTAACAGAAGTTGCATTGTGAACAGGAAAGGGTACATTTTTGATGAATGATACAGCAAAATGCCATCAGCTAAGGTACCCCTCTGTAGCACCTTAACCCAGCTGCAGTCCTGATGCTCTCTCCCCACAGACTGACACTACAGTCTGTGAAACCTCACAGTGAGGCTTTTCAGGAGACCAACACAGCTGAAAACCAAATCTTCCAAAAACATCATTTTTGTCTTAAAGCAGCATGACTCACTGAAGTGCCTGACACATTGCACCAAGCACAAACAGAGTAAGAGAGGGAGAAAGAACATGGGACAGGCATTAGGGTGGGCACAGCAGCTACCAGAGACTCAGGGTACATAGTTTTGCATTCACTCATCTGCCAAAAGCTGGGAGAAGTGGAAGGCTGAGAATGGTACTGACCACAGTATGTTGGTACAGCGTTAGAAAAAGCTATAGAAAGTAAAAGAGTCATTTTTAGCTAGATAAATCCTGAAACAGTGACTAAACATCCATTAAGTGTCGTAAGAGAGAGAAGACAAGATTTGAATGAACCTAGGCAGGAGACAGGTTAGGAATTAAAAGGCAGATCTGTATGTTATTGTTTAAGATGTCACTGCCCTGAAAGCAACACTTAGAAAGATGAATTTCTTAGCTCCTACCTGCAGTGCCTTGTCTTCATAGCCATAATATTACCTTACTTCATCCCATTAGTAATGTTTACTTTAAAGCCTATTATGGAGAATGAGTTTAAAGTCCCAAATTTCCTGTTATTATTGCTGTCATTTCTTCTCTTTGTTTTTTGCAAGAAGCCTGTTTTTAAAAATGTTTTCAGCTGCTCCAAAAACAACTTAAACTGGGCTTAAACTCATTCCTTCTGGTAGTTAATTCCACTCAGAGATTTCATCCAGTCATGCTTTTTCCATAGCTACAAGGAGTTTTATTAGGCACCATTAGCTTTGTTGGCTTAAAAGAAACTGCTGCAGCTGAGATGGTTTCTAAAAATCTCAAAAGATTTTTCATGGAGGCTGAGATGAGAGCTTTACATTTGCTTCAGAAACAAGGAAGCAAGTAGTTCTGTGGTACATACACACACTGTGGTCCCACTAAGAAGCCCAGCTACTGGCTGCTGTGTGGATCATTACTTCAAAAAAATTTCAAGTAACTCTCAAAGTAACCCCCAAAACCTAAAAGTAAGTAAAGAAGAAATTGGATAATTAGGGCAGGAAGAAGTGTAGTGAGCAAACACGAAGAATGCTGTCTCATATAGTCCAAGATTGAAGCATGATAAATAACTCACATAAGCTAGTTTAAATTAAGATAATTGCAATTGCATGGGCTTCAAGATGTTATTTCCCCATCATGACTGAAGAAGTTTTCACAATGCTAAATTAAAAGCAAGCAAAGAAAACAAGGCATTTGTAAGTAAAATACTGGAATTCTATTAACCTTTTGTGTTAGAAGAAACACCCACCTCAAACCTCTGACAGAGATATGTGCTGCCCTGCCAAAGCACTTCTCAGCCAACTACCCACAACACAGCCCACGTGCTCAGAGCTGGGCACCACACTTCTGCAGAGGACATCAGGGTAGCCCAGATAAAACCAGTATCAACCTACTCTGAGGTAGAAATTTTCTCTCACATCACTCTTCTGACCTAGACCTGGCAGCCGCATCACTGAATTCAGCCCAGGAGGTGACCGCAGCCAAGTGGGTCTGCAACAGAAAGCTGGTCTAGTGCAGCTGAAGAAGACAATAGAGGGAAGCTCACTTGTTGGCCCCTGTGTCAGTCTATATGTAGTCCAAATCACACTAAGTTTTTATTTCAGTTTGCTGCAGACCAGCTGCACCAGCCTTAAGATGTTATTGCACCCCTGATAATTAGTTGTCATGTCCACTGCTGAGCACGTCTTGTGAAAAATCTGTCCTCTGCTTCAGGTCAAATTCAGCACATTCAGTAAGGATGTAATTAGCTCTCACTGGTATCCTTCTTTGCAGAAAAAGCTTGGGATGCATGTGGTTTGCATATAATGTGGAAAGGGCTGTGGTTTAAACAAAAAATAAAAAGTCATGTCTATTAGGAGAAGTGCTGTAAGAATACTGAGATTTTCACAGCATTTTTTCAGATATATCTGAGTGTATTTTACAGACAAGGTTCTCCTGAACTATATCAGCTTCTTCCATAAGTGAATATTGTCAGACACCTGTACCCTGATTTATAAAATACCCTTGATCTTGAAAAGCAGTCCAATTCACAACACATTTTCAGAACACAGAAGCAGACTTGTTTATGAAAATCTGTCCTTCAAACCTTCACTCAGTCTATTTTTAGGACAAGGAAAATGCATTACAACTAACCCATTCACAGTGTGGAATAATTTCTGAGATTGTTTCTTGTGCCCTTTGGAAAGTCTTCTTATGTACATGCCTAGAAATTGAAAGTAAAAGCTGAGCAGATTTCAGTAGCTGAAACCATGTTAAGAAGCTGGTCCATTCCCTTTAATATCTGTAATCAATTTCTCTGAACAAAATGTAGTATGGGCATCACAGTCGTACACTTGTACTCAAATCTCAGTCTTTAAATACTGGACTATCTGGCCACTAGCTCTCATGTATTTCAAGGGCATAATGTGACTTCTTTCCACTTTAAGGTCCCAGTGGACTGGATTATGAACCAGCTGTGCCTGGCAAGCAAGGACCCGGAGCAAGACAAGTGGCCTCAGCATCACCCCTCAGCTGTGGAAAGCACACGTAAGAGCATGTGCAGAGAGGTGTTTCCCAGAGTCTCATGTTCAGCTGCAGCAATTCCTTGCTGCCTCTCTTGTGTGTGTGCGTGTGAACCTTATTCCCGGACAGCAAAAAGCCTTAGCGGCCTGACAGTATTAATTCTCTGAGCTAAGAGCATCTAGGTAGAGGTGGTACAAGAATCTGGCATGTCCTAGGGGTACCCAACAGAGCTGCGTGGGGCTATCAGATTAAACACAGGATCAAGGCTGAGGACCTGCCGAGTATAAATGATTCTTGATGCTCTTGCTCAGGCCCCTGAGCATATAGGATGCTGACCCAGAACCTCATCATCAGTAACTGCTGGCAAAAATATTTTCTCTGGTTAAAATTTCAAATTCAGACTACTGTTACACTTGCCTTTTTCTTTTTTTTTTCTTTTAACCTGAAGACAGGCTGGATGGGGAAGGGGAAGTGCCATGTGAAGAGACAGGCTGTAGTATCATCCTGGTGCAGACATCAGAACATCCAGCCATGAGAAGCTGGTTTTATCAAACTAAACTTTATCATCTTGTCAGCTAAACATTTTACTCCAAGGCTGAATCCAAAAGAGAAAAGTTTTGTTTAGCACTTGCTATTACTATTAATTGGACCAGCATTCTCAATGTAACTAATAATTGGACTTCTTCAATTTCAGGCCTCCGAAACAACCTCTGGAACCCTTTCTAGGTCTTTTTTTGGCATGAACACATGGGGTTTTGCTTCTTGACCATGATAACAAGCCACAGAGAATAGAGAGATGCTTTGTGCTCTGTGATTTTGGGACTGAAGTGATGCATTCAGACTGCCTTGTATGACACTCTGGTTCAAAAGGACTATTTCAGCTGCCAACTCTCTAAAGCTGCCAGATGCTGGATGAAGAAAGAAGTAAACATCATACATGAGTTACACATAGAGAAATATGCCCTTCAGGTACAACCTCTCTCTCTTGCCACAAGGAACTGTGGTAGGCAGACCACAGTTGTGGTTCTCTGCACATATGGTTGTCTCCTCTTGACTGGAGGCACACCTCTGGCCACTCCATTGTCTGTGATAGGATGTCTGTGGACAGCTGCAGCAATTTTGGTAAAGTCACTCCTTGTCTCTATCCTTCAGTTGCCCCATCCACATAACTCATGTTGAATATTCTTGAATCTGTAAATGTAAGGCATGATTAATTAAAGACAAAAAGCATTATAGATCTTCAGACAGAAGGAGCTCAGGCAGTCCAGCAGGATCATTATTATTACCACAAAGTCAACATCCCATATTCAGTGACGAAAGCCTCTCCGAGGAGTATTGCAAACCTATTGCTAGAATTAACACTCCCTCTCAAATTTGATAGTACCCTTTGTAGAGGATTTTCATTTGTATTCACAGAAAAACATAAATAAGTGCGCAGGCTGGCCAATCTATTTCCTCCGTAACTGGCAGCATTCACAGTCACTTTATTGTATGAAATAATGTCTTGGGTTTTCCTCTCTCTATCTTGCTTGTGCCTGACCTTCCATTAAAAGTTGCTTGGAAACTGCTTAGAGAATAGTCAGTGGTGCTTCTTATTGATATCTTCCTTTTGTGATTTCTTTGCTATTCTGTCTTTTTGTATACCTTCCCTGAAGCTTTCTATGCTAGATGAAGATGAAAAGAAACTAGAGAATCAAAGCCTAGTATTTTTCTTTTTAAAAGGAACAGGAAAACCATCCTCCCTGTATACACTGACATGCTAAAGAATAAAGAAATGCTCTTCTAATAAATGCTCCAGCCAGTCTTTAACACACATGTTATTATCGACTGGTTTACACATTCTTTTTAACATCTTGGTAATTAGAAACAGGACATATAAAGTATGTTCTGCCCCTAAATACACCTTGCAATTGCTGTTGTACAGAAATGATGGAAAGTGGACACCACTATGACAACCATTTTACCAGGGAGGCATTGTAAGTGTATTTATAGCTGTCTCCTAAAAGAAGGCTGGAGAAGTGGCTCAGAGGATCAGCTACTGGACACCAGTGAGCATGATGGATAGTAGGAATTTAAGCAGTGGCCTGACGGAAGGAATTATTCCCTTCTCCTCTGCTTGTGTGAGTGTACACATGGAATCATCAGGGACCTCCTCAGGGACCAGGAGCAGCGAGGGATCTCCTAGGGTGACAGGGCACCTGGTAGCCAGAGTTGTTTCACCACCCCAGCCAGGAGCAGGGCAGCGTGGGAGTGGTTGGGTGCAGTCAGTCTGCAAACAGTCCAGCACAGAACTAGCAGAACAGTTAAGTGTATGGAGCATCCAAGAAAAAAGGAAAAAACTGAGGGAGATGTGTTTTTCTGGCCTGGAGAAGACAAAGCAAGAAGGTGAATCTAACAGCAGTCTCCTAGTAGTGTATCTACAGGGGGTTGTGGGGATGATAGAGGCAGAGATAAAAGTGAAGGGACAAGAGGCAGCAGTCACAAGCTGTAGCAACAGAACAGGTGGGTGGACTTGAGGAAAATATCTTTTATGACAAGCACTGACACACTTGTCCAGAAAACCTGATGAATCTCCATCCTTGAAAATTTGGCTAGATAAATCTTAGGAAAGCTGTCTACATGTGTGTTTAGTGACAAGTCTTGAGAGTCATTTGAGAGGAAGTGATTTTTTTGCATATCAAAGTATTTCACTGTGCTTTGCATTAACTCCCAGCCTTCAGCTTTTGGACATATGCTGGCTCAATACTTCTATACTAGGACAAAAAATGTCTCTACCCAGGCCTGGAAATAGTTTTTCAGGTCTAAATAGTTAATTACCTAAATAGTTAATAACCTAAATAACAGGTCTAGGTAGTTTTTCTCCCATAAACACTTCGTTTTTATTCACACTGAACTACATTAAATGCAGATTGGTGTTAGGCCTTGTGACTGTCATGGGCAAGTAGCGTGGTACTGGAAAGAAGACATAGTAAAGCCTGAATCCAACTTTATTAAAATCCATGGCAAAACTTCAGCTTTTTTCTAAACAGCATTTCTGACCTTGTTCACAAACTTCCATGTATAACTATTACTGCAAAGGGTAACCCCAATGAAAATACTTAGATTTTATAAATTAAGAGGAAGTACTTATTCTTGAAGATCTGTTCCAATTTTCTCTATGAAGAATAGTGATAATATAACTTTGGTTAGTATAGTATTCTTCAAAATGATAATATTTTAAAAAGTTTATTTATCATGTCCATATTTCCTCATTTTCCTCATTTGCAAGGAGAAAATGCCAAATAAGACATATTTATATATTTGTAAGTAACTCTCATTTTTTTCACATTCTTGTACTTCTTGGAACCACAGATACTGCTTTCTTGAAGATTTCTGACCAGTATACACATTTTAATATGATTTTGCATTTAGAAAAAAGACAGTAAATTTAACCAGGAAGCAGTCCTGCTGTAAAGGAGTCTGCAAATACCACTTCAATCTACGTGAAACTAAAGTCAGAAATTTTTTTTGCTTCTTTGTCCCAAATTTAACTAATTGAATCCTTTATCTAAGGCTTTTGATCACGGTTCTTTGTTGATCACAGTGCTATCAGCTTGCAAACAAAAGGTTACATCAATTCACAGGTGTCAACATGCAGCTCTTATCTGTTTCGAGTCAGAAATTCCAGGAAATTATCACATGGAGTTCTCTGCATGCCCTTCCAGAGAACAATCTTTCAGGCTAATCTGTAAAATAGTTGTTGGGTTCAGATCTACACGTATTAAAGTGTTTATTTCCCGGGGGAGAAATAGCCCGGTCCCTTGACTCTGGGAAAACTGTATTTTATTTTCTAAGTTTCTCTAGTTTTGCTCTCTTCTATTACCCTCAGGTTTCCATATAGCTGTCCGGGGTTACCACATAATTATTTCAATAAATGGGCACAACGCTGGCAAAAAACCACAGTCCAACTCTGACTTGAGTCTGAAGACAGGTTTTTACTCACAAAGTATGTCAGGGATACTGTTCTGAACAAACAGAGAAGGATCACAGAATATTCTGAGTTGGAAGGGATCCACAAGGATCATCAAGTCCAACTCATAAGTGGACAGCCCATATGGGGATTGAACCCGTGGCCTTGGCATTACTAGATGCTTTCTTTTTTCTATGTATTTGCAGAATATCTTTTATAATACCTTCAGGTGTTCTATTTTGTATATACATCCTTTGCAAAAGCAATATATGAATCCTAGATCTACTCCTCTGCACAAAATTGGCAGTAAGTTTTGATATCAGCTTTTATTTTTAGTGAAAACAAAGCAAAGGTCTATCACAAGCTAAGGACACTGACTGTTGGGAGACCTTCAAACTTCTGGATTTTTCTTAGTTTGGAAATGAATTTTGTTTTATTTTACTGCCCTATGCACTCATCTTAAGTACCTTTTAAGTGCATCCCACCTGGTTCATGACAGTGGCCACGCTCAGGTCGCCACAGAGACTCAGAGACGCCCTGCCCAAGTCCCTGGCAGGACAAACGACTAAGAGAGCATGGAGGAATAGGATCTGTGTTGCTAGAAAGCATTGATTATCTCCCTTCTGGGATAAAGTCTAACAAGAAAACATGAACAATTTATGCAGCTAGGCAGGTCCTGCTCCACATGTCATGGGACTTGTGTGCTTCCATGTAGCCACCCTTTCCCAGTGGGAGAATGAGTTCTGTCCTCCAGGCCTCGTTTCCTTGGCTTGTACAGGGTTCTTTGAACTTCAGATTTAGGTATTCCCTCCTAATTAACAATCATTTCACGCTGTCTTCAAAAGCCATTGGGTTTTGATTAGCCAGCAAATAAAAATGGCTTCATTTTCTCCTCCTGGCACATATTTCTTCTGTCTCCTTGGCAATTAATTGAGTAGGCGAATAATAGTCGGTGCACTTTCACAGTCCATGTAAGGAAGGCAATACCAGCCTGGTCACCAGGAGAACTTCACTGCCATTAAGCACTTAGCAAATCTGATCTTCCAAAGAGAGAGAGAAGCTAGATCAGTGTGCCCTGTTACATGGAGCCCTGATGGCTCCTGTGCAGCTGGAGCATGGAAAACACAGCATGCAGCCTGCCTTTGTTGTGGATACTCACTCCTCCATGGAAATGCCAGTCTGGAAGGTACTATAAGAGGAGAACAGAAAACATGTTCTTGTTTCTCCTTAGCCAAATGTGAAAATACTAAGCTTTGGAGAAGTCTAGACTAACTCCACTGAAAATGATGAGGTGGTTCTAGTATAACTTGCAGACAGAAATATGCAAATCAACGAGATTTCCTTCCTTTTATTTATTACCCCTAAGATGTTGTGCATTTCAACAGCGAGTTTTTTCCAGGGCAGAACGAGGGCAGGAGAAGTCCCCCAAATGTTTTGCTATTCTAAGCACGGTGTTTAGGCAACATGTATGTGAGAACAGTGAATGAATATGCCAACCATCTCGTCGCACAAATCAGGCAAAATGCAGCATGTGAAATCAAATAGGTATTAAATTTTCCCTGTGATGAAGACATCAAGAACAGGGAGTACTGGATAGCCTCCAGTTTGTCTTGATACATTGTGCCTTATTGAAATACTGCTAGCACAGAAAACTTGCTGTCGTGCTTCCCAATGAGGTGCTGAGTTCGGAGGAACAAGCTGGAGGAAAGAAATCTTTCAGCAAGTGCCATTTTTTGCATTCTCTTGTCCTTGGAGGGTATTAAGGCGTTGTACGTATTAAGTGTAAGCAGATCCACCTACACATAATCAAATTGACATCAAGAGGTGCCAAACTTGTTTCCACAGCACTTAAAGCAGGCCTTTGGCTTTCACAGGGGTGAGAGGTGTTTTTGTCATTAGCTTCAGGCAAGACCCAAATACCAAACTCTCTGAATGCAGCAAAGCGTGTGCAGTGATTCAACAAGCAAAAGTATTTTTAAACACATTCTGGAATCCTTTTTATTGTTCAGTCCTTTTTGTTGGATTGTAATAGAAAACACCTAGAGTTTTCATGGGAGGTCAACAATCATGAGATGCTTTGTTGCCAGTGACAGTTGTGCATCACTTCAAATATATTAAAATACTAGAAACAATGCACTGTGAAGATTAATTGTTCACCATCAATAGCCACCGGGATACAAGGTTAATTGACACCCACTGGCACATCGTGGGCACAGCCATGAACATCTCCCTTTCACATAGGCTCCCATCTGTACATAGGCGGGCACAGAAATCAGCTCTTGTGTTTTTCCTCTCTTCTGAGCAAGGATACTTACAACATAAAGTATTTTTCTGCTCTGTAGCAGTGTAAAACTGGTTAGCAACTGTTGCCTTTAAAGGTGTTGGCATTATAAAATTGATCTGGCAATACTGGTGTGCTTTCCACTTTTCTTCATAAAAACCTGACTATATAATGAAATTAGAAGGTGGCTCTTTAACCTTCTTTTGCAAATTTTAGTTCAGAAGTTTTCCTATGATGAACACAGCCAAGAAAATATGTAAGACCCTGATTAAACAAAATATTTACCTCCTAGAGTTACGGTCTAAGTTGAATTCTTAAATACACTGTGGGCTAAATATGGAAATGCTGAAAGCTATTCACAGGATGAAGCGAGTCCACAATGCTGCTGTTCAACGTCCCAGATCCTACTAAGTCTTTCTTTGGTTCTCAAGCTATTTTATTGTCCCACAGAATTATCCCACAAAAGTTAAATCAAGTAACCCAACACTGGTGGGTAGGAAAATAAGTAAAGAATAAAAATTATCCTGATAGGTAGAAACTTTTTGTCAAGCCCTTTCTTGACACGGTAGATATAGTTGAAAAGTAGACAAATATACTCAAGTAAGTATCTACCATTTATGTTCATGAAATAAAACCTGCTCATGAGTGTTGCCAGGCTCAGGACCTTGGATTATCAATCCTTTAGGGGAAAGGCAGGCTTCCTTTTGTTTTGTCTTCAGCCCTAGCTGCATTAATTACCAACAGCAGAAATTCAAACACAACCACACTCTGCACCCAGAGAAGAGCAGCTAGGAAAGGTTTCAGCAGACAAACCATGGTTTTGTGCAGTATACTCACCATGATTACCACAGCTGACGTTTTTCTTCTGTGTAATTAATTCAGCATCAAAAGTTGCTCAATACTGAACAGTTCTGTGTTTTCACATGGCTCAGCTTTTATTTATGCCCCCCTAACACTGGCAGACTGAGAAGCTCAAACTGAGACAGAGGCCTCATACCCAGTCAATGGTGGCTGAAGCTGATGAGAAAAGGAAACACAGGGAAGGGAAACAAGGTCTCTGGAAGTTTAAATGACTTCTTTAAGGACATGCAGGTATCTGGAGGCATAAGTGTGTCACAGAGAAAAATGAAATTAGCAGTCACCTGATGTCTTCTTGTGCTCTAATTTGACAAAGCAATACTGCCTTTTGGAGACAAGTGCAATCCTAGAGCATCAGGCTTTTGATGGTTTAAAGGTCCCATTTTCCATTGATTTCAGAACAATGCTGACTCAGACCAAAAGTTCTGCATAAAGGCAAAAATCACAAGTATTTTGTCTTTGAGCCCCATGCTTTATCTCAATTGTGTGATCTCTACCTTCTTTGACAACTACCATAATTTTTTTTTCCTGAAAAAATTAATCCACTAACACTAATTAAGTGGATGGTTCCTTATTTCCATATTACTGCTAATCTGACAAAGGCAGCTGTAGGTGCTAGTAGATCAGTGTAACTAGGACTGCCTTACTTTCCCCAAGGCAATCTCAGACCAACCTTTGCTGACATACCCAACACTTTAGTCCAACAAAGGCATGGGGAATTCTTGTTGCTCTTCTGTCACTGGGTTGACCCCTTGCTTTGGTTTAAAATATTTGTTAGTGTCACTCACGGGTGACAAATAGATGATCACCTTGGCAATGTCCTCATTGCCTCAAGATTTGACAAGATGCGAGGTAATATTTTTCCAAAGTTTATTAACAGCTTGGTTTTGTGAGTGTTTTCCATTAGGAAAAGACAAGAAAAAAGTAAAACTGTGACATGGCAAGATGCACTTATGTCCTGTGCTAAAGAGTTATCTTTACTTATTCTCATTACTAATGGGCTCTTTCCCATTTCTTTTTCCCTAGTATCATCATGCCTCAGCCCCCACTGAGCTCTCCTGCTGCCCTACAATTTCCCCTCCCCACCATGAGGCCATGCTCCAGTGCCCAGCAGGCTGCTCTGTCCCAGTCCCTTGCCTGCCTGCTGGGAGCAGCTGCTGGGCCAGCAGATGCCTCTCAGACCTCTGAAAGCCTCCTCCCAGGCCCCAGCCACCCTGGCCAGGGGCCAGGAGCTGCTGTCACCACCAGACCCATAGGAAAGGAGGCACGTTCCCTGCTCGGCGCACTGCCCGGCTCTGCGCCAGGTGGGGCAACTGGGAAGGGGACGCCACAGAAGCAGGAGTTGGCCCCTCACTCTGCCAGCAGCAGAGCGGCCATCCCCAGAGACAATTTTGTCTGGATTGTCCTATCTACCTATAAAATGTCACCAGATGCAGGGATGGGATGACAGATGCTTTTAAGACAGAAGGTCTCAAAGCGTGTGTGCCCATAGTCTTACCGCTGCTGTTGCTGCTACCAGCTGAAGGGACATCAAGTCCTCAATGCTGTCAGCTGCCAGCAGGGCTGGGAGAGGAAAAGAACTCAAAGAATACCTGAAAGGAACACAAGGAACACACATACCAAGAGATTTGCCAAAATACATGATGCATCACTGCCCGTAGCACTGCACTGGATGCTTTCACATTTATTTTGAGATACAGTATGGGAAGCACTAAACAGGACTAGCAGCTTATAATTAAAGTGTTCAGTTTGTATTGTAGAAACAGTGATCAGCACCCATCTGCAGCCGTTTACTAATGAACGGGCAAGAGCATCAACCAGTTGTTAGAAGAAAATATGCCCACCAGAAGACTAGAAGAAAGACAAAAAGCAGTCTCTGTTAAAATACAAGTCATGGATCATTTAAAAAACAATGACGGTTCTACCTTGCTGCAGTTTAGTTATCCAGCTAAGAATCCTATGCCAAGAGGGTAAGAGATTTTGCTTGTGCCTTTGAAGGCAGCATCCAGGTAGTTTGAAAAGGATGCCTGATCAGCCTCTGCTGCATTCACTGCTTTTTATGCTGGGAGCTGGCATGCCATGACCTCAGTCTGTACCAGGGGTCATATTAGCAGTCGTGCCTGGCACTCGCAGTTATAGAGCTAAGAGGCGACCGTGGTGCTGTGATACTGCCGGTGCAGCTCCCCGGCCCTTGGGCACTACCAGGCACGGATCCTGAAACGGGTCACAACACAAACTTGGGGCAGCAGCAGGCAGATTAGAGCAGTGGGGTGTTGCAGCTTGTATGATTTGTCCAACAGTTTCCCTGCGGGTGGATGTAATCTTCATGGTGGGGGTGGTGAGAGAGGTGCCAACTGAGCAGCCAGGTTTGGGGGAAAGGAGAGCACCTAAGGGCTTTGCTGAATTGAAGCTTTAGGACTCTGTCAGGCTACGGAGAACACGTATGCTGGCTGAGTGTCTACAGTGGACACTGGAAGGAGGAAAACATACATCTGAATTAGTGCTGTGGTCAATTACGTGCCAGAGCTGTAACTGTGGAGCTGGGAGGTGGCAAAGGAGAGCGATAACTGTGCACAGGACTGCCCATTCGTTGCAGAGAGCCTGCTCCCCACTCCTCACCTTGTCTCTGCCAGCTCACTTTGTCCTGGGCACACAAGGGCAAAGGTGCTGCACAGAGCCCAGAGCAGCCCCTTGCTAGCCTGTTGGTTTCTCCACCCTTCCCGTGGGGGAAGGCCACTACCTGGGGGCCATCCCTGGCTCTCACCAGGCACAGCCACATGCCCACTGGCACCAGGCTGGGCGCTGCCCAAGGTCTGCAGTGTAGCCGGCCCCCCGCTGCTGGGGCTCGCTGCCTGCTGCTCAGCTGTCCCGTGCAGCAGCCCCAGGGCTTGGGTTACAGGACAGTTTCTAACTTTGTGCCTGTCCCAAGGCATCAGGGCAGAGGCACATGATTTTTAATTTATGAGGACACCCATAGAGCTGTCACTTTCAAGGCAGGTGTTGAGAAACTGGCAGGGGGCCCGAGCAAAGAAAAAGACTGACCTCACCCCGAAATAATGGTGGCCAACATGGTCACAGGACAGAGAGCATTGACATAAGTGGGCTTTAAAAATAACTAGGTCATCCCGCTAGACTAGCTCACTGTCTTATACAAAGAAGCCATGAGGTACCAATTTATAGTAAAAGTAGGAGTGTAAACAGCTATTCAAGGGGTTGGACAAATGTGTAGCATTTTGAGTCATTATTTTATTTAGCTTTTTTAATTCAACCCAAATCAAGTGCTAAGTCACACCACTAGACATAGCATCAGAAGAAGACAAGCTTTCAAGGTCCCTGAGCGGCGATAGCACGGGGCAGCTGTGGTTGTAGAGTGGTCGCTGCTCTGCGTTGTGGCTGCAGCCACCTCACTTCAGATCCAAGTCAAGGCAAAAACCTAAAATGGCTATTGGACTAGATAATCCTCATAGGCTTCTTCCAGCTGATCTATTCCAGTCTGAAACTGAAGCAAAGGTCACAAATAAACATTTTGTTGCAGAGGAAAGTTGGTAAATATGTGTTAATAGAACCTGGCCTTAGGAAAAAAGGAGAGGAAATCCAGAGAGGAAATTACTATTTCTCTACCTAATCCAAAATCTGGAAAAAATCTTAAAGCAGACTGTTCTCCATTCAGATCTGAGGTGGGGCTGAGTGCTTTCAGACAAATGCTGGTTTGCAAAACACACTTCACACCTCCTACGATCAGGGCATTTCACTGCAGTTCCTAAGAGGAGAGAAGCAAGATTTGGCTTAGACAGAAACCTCAAATAGTTCCAGTAATTATGAGAGTTACTAGGCCAATAGTGACTTAGGTTTTGACATTGCATCCACGATCACCTATTCCTGGATTTCTGGCACCCTTTTAATTCCACACACAGTTGAAGAGCACTTACTGCTGCTCCTGCCCTCTTCAGCTCTGTCTGTCATTAGAGTAAAAGTGTGATTTTCTCATAGAAAACTCTTTTACAATAACTCTTTCATAGCACCTGAACAGTGCAAAGGGAGAAGACAAGAACAGGGACTAGATACTTGCTACTGCAGCCCTGTGAGAATACAGACACCGCATGTTCAGGAACACAAAAATTAAATTCATGTACTGGTTAACACTATTGCTTTTGTCAACAGTATGAGTCGACAGCAAACTCTTCTCAGTCTTTGCTTCCTAAAGGAAAACTGCTCTTCAGCAAGAGCTGGCAGCACCCTTGTATTCAGCCAAACTGTTTTTCTCAGCCAGAAAAAGAGAAACAAATAATTACAACATGAAAAACACTTGCTTTTGCTTTGACCAAGCATGCCTTTGAGTCAGCTGTTAATGGTTTGTCACATGGCGACCGTTCCTCATCTGGGTAACTAGTGAACTACCATAAAAAGTCCAGTATCGTTAGCATTAGGTTGTTTGTCAAGCTTGTAAGCCTAATTTCTAAATCAAGACATCGTGTTACCAGAGGCCAATAGATTGCTATTTCATGCTTAATTATTTCCATGTTCCTTCTAAAAGGTACTTGTTAATTTTCAATTTCTCAACTAAGCCTTAAAGATATCAAAAATATCTTGTTCCAGTAAGACACCTACTCTGCTGCTTCACTCAGTCAGCTTTAGTGTTCTCATCACCCCAGGAAAGGGCAACACTGTGTCCCCTGTACTATGTTCAATTTAAATTTAATTTTTCCGTTGCAACTTGCATCACGAGCATAACTCCTGTCTTTTCAGTTGTGGAAGACTTCAGTAGCTCAGCCCTGAAGGCATTGAAGTGAATAGCAAAAATATTTTAAATGAACCAGGGGAATAACAACCAGTATGTATTTTAATGCCTTTTCTTCCTTCTTTCTTTTTCTTTTCTGGCACCCATTTTATAAGACAGACTGAAAACAGGCACTAAGGAGTTTGCAGCATTTCATGACAAATTGTAATTGACAGGCCAATTAAAGGAGAAATACCCTCAACAAAGCAGATTCTGTGAGCCCAAACATCTTATTAAAGTGACAGGCCACCTAATTATCTTCAAATGGAATTAGGAGCTTGTTCCCTGTTTCTTTTCCAGTAACATGGCCATCCCAATTATCCATACCCTGTTTCATTCATTTTGACTGTAAACACATTTCCAATATAATAGATCCTTTCTTAATCGGTGTACTGCAGATGAGATTTGACGAAGCCACGGTGCTGTTGCTCTAAGTTGGGGCAGCCCTCTTTGGTGTCTTCTCTCCTGAAGCACAGCTGAGAATGATGTTGGCCATCCAAATGATTACAATTTCTGTACGAGTAATTGGGGAAAAATGACCCTATAAAAATGGCATTCTTAGGAATGTCAAAGAGCTATTATAGGCTGCCACAGATCAACAGTAGAGTCTACAAGGTGAAGACAACATAAACCCTGAGATAGCTGTAATTTGCCAATTTAGCCCTATCAGCAGATACTTTGCATAGTATCTGTCCCAGAAAGATATATTTTTCAAAAGATCTTAGTTGCTTGATCTGCATGTGTTACATTCAGAGAGAGGAAACTAAGCTGGGCTTTGATAGCTCAGCTGAAATAACCCCTGGTGTTTTCGACCCTGCAGCAAGAAACAATTAAATAAGACATACAGAGTATGTTAGTCTTGGCTCTTCAAGTTACTGACACATTTGGTGGTGATGACAGTCTAGGCACAGGAAGATCAAATCTTGTACTTAATACCTATTAGTCCAAGGCTCCACGAGAATCTTTCACCAAGTATAAATGACTTCTCTAGATAATATCCATCTGACTGTTAATTACACCATACTGGTCTGGTATTAAACTTCCAAATATTGGATGAAAACAATATTGATTTTTTTTTTAAATTCCAATACTTGGCTTACATCTGGCTGTGTATTTTTCTCATGTACGTGCACCTAACAGGTTCTATATTCTTAATCAAAGTAGGACAAGTATCCTTGAACCTCTCTAGACTTGTGCTGCTAAATTGCTTAGCAAAAGGTGGAAATAACTATTAAGAATTTTTTGAGTAGGGAAAAATTTTCAAAATCATATTACTGAAAATGTACAAGGGAGGGGTCAGTTAAGTAGTTCTCACAATACTGATCCATAGCCAGGAAGAGTGGGGGAGAGTGGGGACCCAGAGTCTCTCCAGACACAGCTCCATAATTTACCTGTTAAGTCCTTAAGTAGAGAAGGACTGGATTTGGTGCTTCCAGTACTCAGTGAGCCCTTCTTTACCTCATGTCCAGGCAGAAGGGTGGCAGGGATGTGAGATTTGGTTTGGACTGTGTACTAGCTTGAAAGCAAACTAGTGAGAGACTCCTAAGTCAGAAATACAATTTAATAGGCAAAAAAATAAAATAAATGCAACAGTACAAAAAAACCCAACCCACTGACAAAGTCAGAGCACAAACCTGACCCCCTGACAACCAGGGAGTTGGTAACAGTCCAATCAAATGGTGACCGCAGTCCTCCTGGAGTGATGGTTCTGTTGAAGGGTCTGGCCTTCCTCTGAAGATCCAGCAGTGTTGTAGGAGGATCTGGTCTTCCTCAGAAAGTCCAGTGGTGTAGATCTTGTCCTCTGGGATCCCAGTAGGCAAGTCTGCCCCTGCTGTTCCAAACCCCAGATTTTATCCAGGTGGGAATGCTTGGTTCCTTCCCCCTGGGCGGAGCATCTCACAATGGGCTGGTGAGTCATGGGGCAAGGCACTGATGGGCCCATTAACAGGAGATGGTCCGGAGGGAGGAGGCAAGAACATTGCTACACCTGGTCTCAACAGCTCATGGTAATAGAATACACTGTAACCCAGGACAGACTGCTTTCTTAAAATGGCCAAAAATGAGTTCTGGGCAAATTCACTAAAAAACCATACAAATAACAGCTAATTTTTGCTAAACCTGATCACAGTTATGAGTCAACAATAAACCATCCAGACAGGTGAAGGCATTGCATGTTGGAGTTTTGTGCCAGACTACCTAAACATAAAGAAATTCCAAACAATAGCCGGAGTTGCTGGGAAGCCACTCGAAGCTTCATAGTTATTCTCATTATGTTACAGGTGAAGTAGGTTACATGTTCAAAGGTAACCTACCAGCAGACATCTTGATTAGCTACTTCCAGGCTGACATCACCCACATAGCTCACTTCTTGGTAATTAACTCTATGCAGCACATGTACTTTTGCAGTCACAGAAAAGCTGTTGTTATGATCCTGACACATTTGTTAAGATTATACCAAATTTTTCACGAAAGGAGGGATTCCATCTCTTTCTATTTTTATTAGTAATATACATTCACTACTCACAGAGCAAGAGCTTTAATTTTGGAAGGGCATGGTATTTCCAAGAAAAGATGATCATAGAAGTAAGATGTTGTTTGGTGGAAGCACTAATATAATTCCAAGACTATGTCAGGCAGAAGAGCTTCTGAATTATTTTACATGTCTGCCATTTGCTAATTATATGCTGACAATGTACTGTGGGTACGTTGATTAAAACCTGTTGTACAAAAGTGAAAACATATAGAAGTCCATGCTTATTTTTCCATCCATGTCTAATTGAGTGGCAACATCAGTGCAGAGATGAGAACAGTGCTACTGATTTAAAGGAGATTTCCCTACTTGTTCTTAAACATCTTTCCTTGCTATGAAAGCAGACAATGAAACTAATACTGGGTTTGAACCCAGCACAGGCTGCAAGTGTTCTGCTTGGAACCACAGCTCCAGCTTCTCTAGTAATGCTCCCAGTTTGCATTTGAGACTTCCCAGTATATCCAGTTCCCCAGTTGCTCATGTAGTCACTGAAGCAACTTAATCACTAAAGAAGAATTATATGGAAGTGCTTTTCATGATGAAAATTCCTTTTCTGGCCTATCATATTTTTTCTCTACTCTTTCTTTTTTCCCCGTTATCATTGCAATCAGGGATATTTTCAGCTCAGATTATTATGAGAAGGAAACAACATAAGTATCAAAGGTGCTGTTCACCAAACTAGGTCCAGAATGTTTCTCACTACTGTGACAAACATCTTCCAGCCAGCTGGGTGACCAAGAAAATAATACATCTGATCCATGCAAAGCAGATAGCCTGGAATGCCTCATTACTCACAGGTGAGTGTGGGATTCACTAAATCCTCATGGCATCCCAGGAAACTGCTTTTCTCCATAGTCTTCACTCATAAAAGTTTGCAGTTATTCTTGTCTGCATCAATGGACT
Organism: Gymnorhina tibicen; assembly: GCA_013399875.1. Classification (NCBI taxonomy): domain Eukaryota; kingdom Metazoa; phylum Chordata; class Aves; order Passeriformes; family Artamidae; genus Gymnorhina; species Gymnorhina tibicen. The sequence goes on from VXAZ01000256.1 coordinate 794,017, forward strand.
ATCTTTGTTTTCCCCATTCCTTCTCCTTTTTCTCCAGCCCTCTGAAGTAAAAAGATTTTCTTTTTGCCAGGCTGGGGAATTCCTTTGTCCTATCTGCTTTCTGAGGCTACTTTGTCCCCTTCAGTACATTCAGGGTCCTCTGTGTCTGGAGCCAGACACCTGAATTAGGCTGGCAGTGTTGCAGTGGGTGTTGACAAAACCGAGCTTGACAAAAAGTTACACTTGTACTAACAAAGTAATAAACCTTATTTCCAATTGTTAGAGGCGGCTGATTACACCAACCTCAAAATTTGAATTTTGACCAGGAAGAACACACAGAAGGGTTTCTACCTAATTTCCCCAATACATAAAGTGTTCAGATGTTCCTAGTTCAGATGCTCATAGATGTTCAAATGTTCAAAGTGTTGATATGGTACAGTGTTCAATGTCCAATACAGAATTAGTTCAGGTGTTCAGAATTAGAAACCTGCAGTGCATGCTCATCTGCAGATATTTTCTGTCATTAAAATACCCTCTCTTTCATTAACCGCAATAATCTGTGCTGTCCTTTTACAGAAAGGCTTGCCCAAGGTGGTATTACTCTTTAACACCTCCTATATCCCTAAGAATAGTGTAAACTGTTACCAATTCTAGTGCAACAAACTTCTTTAATTAAAATTCTTTTCACTGAGGAAACATAAGCAAAAATTGTTTTGTTTTCTGTGGGAATCACATCAAGGTTAGAGATCCACTCACTGCATTGGGTAGCAAAAAGCCTCAGAAAGTCAGCAGCCTAAAGTGCTGTTAGAAACACGCTATTTGGAAAGATCTCTGGGATTTCAAGAAATACCTTTAGAAAGCAATCACTGCGGTACTGCTCTTTCTCATAAACAAGTGAATTGATTTAAAAAAAGAAAGAAGAACCACACGTCTCTGGGAAATAAGGCTTGGGAGGACAAAGTGAAATGGATACCTCTCAGTGGAGAGCCCGTAGGCTCACATTTCACAACCCTGTCTGTTCCCATTAGTTCCAGTTGCTAGATTAGTTCCTATTAAGTGTTCCATTTAACTTCCTATTAAGTGTTCTATTTAACTCCCTCCCCTGTACCTTTTATGCCACTCTCCTCCTCAGAGGACAGCTTGATCTGAAACAAATATGACTTGCATACAAGATTGTGTTTTGATATAGCCACATAGAAGGTTTTTTGCATGTTACAATGAGAAGACCAGTAGTGAAGGTCTCACAAATTAGTACCATCCATAGGATAAACACACAAAGATGTTAATAGAACTTCATCTGGGGAATTAATATGACAGCTTTTTGGAAACAGGAACAGCTATAGATGTGAAATAACATATATGGAAGTACTTACTATTTCTTTAAATTAAAGTGTAAGTGGCTTTTTTACTTGGTGAAATACATTTTAAACATTTAAAATGTTTTGCACCATTTAAATAAGGGCACAAAGTTGTACATTCCCTGGCTCTGTGCACTACAATCTTTATTACTAAAAACATTTAACTAAGTGTTCAGGTCCCTTTCCTATTCAAGAGCCCTTCCTTAAATGCAGGTGAATATAGCAATACTTAAGCATATGGTTAGGTCCTTTTCTCAATTGCCTTTCAGCTTTTTAAATTTAAAATACCTGTTCATTTTGTGCAGAGGTAATTAGCTGTCATCACTTCTTGTGACCTAATGAAAAGATAGGGTTCCATTTGGTTAACACATGAGGGCAAATCTGCTGAGGGCAGCCAGACTGGCACAGTCTGGTAGGGAATAAACCATCCTAGTCTCAGCATTTCCATGGAAGTCTTTCACCTGTAAATCCCAAGTATAAGTGAGGTCAGCCTTGGCAGCAGTAAGCAGTCGTTGCCTCTCTGGGCTGCAGCCCAGCAGGGAAAATGAGTCGGTGGTCTCAACCCAGGTGGTTATGCATGGCAAAAATCCCCAGCATTAAGTGATATCCTTGATGGCAGAAGTCACATCAGAAAGAGCCAGGACAAAAGTAAGCAGGAAAACACATAGGCCAATACAGGACCCCATCTCCTCTAAATGGGAGGGAGAGGAGTAAAGGGAAAAGTTTCTGGAGCAAGTCATACAAAGGAGTCAGCATGGTAGGAATCAGTGACAGTGTCCAGGCTGTATTTTTTAGATGCACAGTGTCCAAAGAAAACCAGAGACACTTCTCTAGACAAACTTAAATTTTGCACAAGGAGAGAAACAGAACACAGCACACTATATGGGCAATGCCTGAAAATATTAAATATTCTCTAACTAATTCTGAGGTACAGCTGCAAAAGAAAAAAAATGGTGCTGTGTTCCTGTGGGACAGATGGAGAGCTAGTGACTTAATAACTTGTCTCTACATCACCTTGAAAATTGTCATCACAATTACAGCAAAATTTCAGGACTACTAACTTTCACCCCTGCTGAAGTCTTGTCACCAAATGCGTAAGTACTGCAAAGTCTAACTCACAGTCAATTTTTCTTTAATTCACCAGATGGCAAAGATATGGAAGGAAGAAGCAGCAGAAAATTTTCTTTCCCCACAGCTGGGGGAGAAGGGAAACTGGTTTCTTTTATCAGAAAGAAACAAAATGGTTATGGCTGATTGTGCAGGCACAGTCAAAAAATGTAAAACACAAGCCCCAGCTCCTCTCCTCTAGCTGAAGCATGTGTTCCCACATCGTCTCATGCACATTCCCAGCCACCAATAACTAATTACTTTCAGACCTGCCTCCTTTCCCTAAAAATGACAGATGACAGTGGTCTAGCATGGGTCTGCCCAGATTCATCCCCCCGCTGTCCCAGCCTCCGCCTGGCCGCCCCTGCAGGAGGCTGGTCGGCATGGCGAGTTAAGCCTAAGATTCTCAGGATTCCCCACAACATAACAGCGATGCTTCAGAGAGTTTCTGCAGCTTGTTATGGGGGATGCCGCGCATGGTTACCAGAGGGTATATTTTCATTTAGTCTGAATGCCTGGCACCCTCGGACCGTAAACAGAAGCCTAGGTAGAAATAGATGGAATTGTTTACTTACACTTCCAGTGATGAAAATGATTAGTCAATTAACTTTACTAATATACAGTATCTTGTGAGAAGATAAGATGTCAACAGGCAAAGATAGCCTCCAGGTTGTGTCAAAAAGAACAAGCCCTCTGGTATTTACATTGATTTATGGTGAACTATGACAAGTATGTAAATTATGAGAGTCCCTTTTATGTTTACATTTGTGCATTTTTCTTTGGCTATTTCGATGATAGGCAGATTAGTGCAGCTACTTATAATTTGATATCATTGACAGGAAAGCATTCAGCCTGGAGAGACATCCTGCAGCCCCAGCTTCCTGTACTACAAGAGGCTGAGGGCACTGTGTTGGTAAATATCTTCAAGGGGAAAATGCAGCTAAAATTGGCCACAATGACATTACAGGGATGCAATGAAAAAATTAAAATAATAAAAAGTCCAGATGAAAAAAGTTTATAACATGAGATAGGTTCAATTAATTATTCAGTTCATTTTCATTTAAGTAGTCCAGCTGGACAATTATAGACAGCTACCAATTCCATTACATAACCATGAAGCAATGTGTTCATGAGCTTCTATTTGTGCATCACTGTATCCACCCAGGATGTTTGAATCTCTTTTCAGTTCACTTGTACATGAGAGTTCCTGGGCTATGGTCTTGCATGTGTTATATATTCTTGGTGTCTCAAGCCATGTAGGTGCTTCAAGCTGCCTCTGACTGAACGGCTGGCTCAGGAAGTGAACATGGTATGAACATGGATAGCCCTGACCAGAGGTTTACATTCATTTTATGCGAGTGCTTCTTCACTCTCTCACTGTGCGCTTCCACCATCCTTAGTCTAATCTGCTGCTCTAATTCTACCAAAAGAAATAAAGCCCTAGAGATTACAATCAAGAAACAGGGTTCCCTCACACATATCTATCTGAGTGAAAATGCTTAATTAAAAGCATAATTTCCTTAAAAGGAATTAATTTTACAAACACTCTTTGGATCAAAACTCTCTCAAACTCTCAGTCTGACAAAAGTCGTGTGAGGAGTTCTGCCACAGGAACTCTGTGAACTCTCCATGTCTTTGATTTCAGTGGGCTTTTTTGGTGAAGAGCAAATCCCAGTATCATGCTCTCCAGAGAGCATGCTTTAGAGATTTCCTCTGAGCATTCACATTCCATCTTTGGTGAAAGTCACTCAAAACAATTTGGATTCCCTAGAATATCAAGAATCCTTTCAGAAACCAAGGTGATTTATTCCAGCTGATGGCCAACATATAGTCCAGAACATGAGGAGCAACATGCCTATGCTTGTCCACATGACCATAAAACCAAAACCTGCCTTCATCTTTCTGGCCAGTTCTGTACATTCAGACAATAGTTTGCTGTAGCACCAACTCTGGCCTAGAATCAGCAGCAAGCACATTACTCGGATCTGATTCCAGCCTAAACTTCTCTCACACATCTGTAAAAAAGTTAGAAGAAGGTTCAAAGCACAGCCTACCTCAGCATAGGCAGAGCAGTCATCTGCAATTTAATTATCTCCATTGAAGGCTACCTGCAAAGCTGTCCAGTCACTGGCATCCCCAGATATCAGCTGTGAAGAAAACTGCACATCTCAACACTCCCAAAGTTTGAATTCAGACCTAAACTTTGAGCAGGTTCACAAGCATAAAGGTCATGCAAAAAAATCTTTCACCTGAGTGAATCCTGAATATTAGCTAAGCACAGTCACAATGTCTTCAGGGTACAAGAGTATTTCCACAGTAAGCTTTCAGAGGAGTGAAGTGGAAGAGGCAAGGCTACACCACTGGTCTTCTCCTTCTCTTATAGCTGTCACATGTTCCATCCAGTGACATCCTCTCTGCCAATAACTTCACAGCATTTTAGGGACTTCACTACTGCTGTCCACTGTAGGCTGCTTAAAGCTCTGAAGGTCTGGGAGAAAACCTGGAAACTACAGAAAAAAAAAGCAGCTTTGTTTACCTTTTTTTTCTTTGAATATCTGCAAAAAAAAATGGAAAGCTTTGAAAAAATTTAAAGGAAACATTTTCCACATAGAAAAGGTGCTTTCTCTTGGAAGAAACAGTAAGAGAACCTCTAGTGTCTTTTTCTTAAAGGATGTAACTGCTGAACATCAAGCAATCAATTATCTATCTATTAAAATTAAGCCTTCCACGTGACATTACTCCACTGAAAAACTTGCAGCTTTGAGTTATTAAAATTCCTTGGGTCAAATGGCTTAGTATAGTGTGGTGTTAGCAACACAAAAATATCTCCACATACATGTTCATGAAGTAAAGCTGAGTATTAGCTATTGGATCAATTTTCATTATTTAAGCCCAAAGAACACATACACAAACACAAAGTTCTTAGGAAGGGGGGATGTAGTTAGACAAGCACATAAAAGAGATCACTATTCTTGCAAAGTTTTCATCTCTTGTATTCTTAAACCAGCCAGGATTAAGCACTTGTATTTTCCACTATTTCCAGCAGAAACACAGACTTGTTCTTCTAACTAAACAGTATAATTCACATTCTCAAAGTTAAGAAAATTTTCATTTGGTTACAAGTCAGTAGCCCATATTGGTATTTCAACCTTCAGTTACTAGAAAATAAATAACTGCAAGAAAACCTGAAAAACCTTGTGGAGGAATGCTACTTCCTGGGCCTTCAAAACTTCCAGAAACTTTGCACCTCCAACTCTAACTGCAAGCCAGAAGAAATTACCCAGGGCATCAAAAAATACATTCAATAAGCTGCTGAACAAATAAGCTGTTTTGACCTCTTGGTTTAACCATGTGTATAAGAGGGCAACAACGTCCTATTTTATTAAGCAGAGGCTATCTAAGAAGTTGAAATGAAAGAGGAATCAAATATTCCTGTTCTGTAAGAAAAGCAGCCATTGCCAGAATAATAGAACAGAGAAATCTCCCTCCTTGATAGAAAGGAAGAAAACAAGACTTAAGTCACTGATTCCAAGAAGAACTAGGCCTTATCTGTTGTCAGGAATATCTACACAAATCACTTGGAAGCAGGTCCCTGTGCTCTGCCAATTTGCTAGTAACAGAAATAATGTGAAATAAAAAAGTGAGCTCATCATATGAGCTCAGTTATCCTACTGGCTCCTGAGAACAGTATCTTGGAATGGGAGTAAGGGCTGGGGAAGTACCCATCACTGGGAACAGTCACAGTCCTATTAAACAGCCATTTCTCACCCCCTGCATGGGTAAGTCACACACAGTAAGTCATGAGGTCAAAATCTTCAAGAGTCAGTAAGGTATGTCTGTCTTAAACCAGTTTGGAGAAAGCCTAATGGCAGAGTCTTTGGATATGGGAAGAGTCTGAGCAATAGCAGGAGTGAGATCTTCCACAGAAACCAGACCGTGCAACTTCCCTCAGTAAGTGCCAACCAGCACTAAATGGAATAGTCTCTGCTCTGAGCACACAGCTCACTGCGTACACGCTTGGTTATGCGTAGTGTGTACGTGTGTGTGTGCACACATATTGCTTGTAACATATCAAAACAAAAACTCGCAAACGCACGTATCCTTCTGGAGGAAAAGATGAGAGAATAGATGTGGGATAAGTGTTAATTGCATTGCATGTGGCAATACTGTAAGATACTCACTCTGATGATGAACAGAGTAGCTGAATATATGGGGAGAAAGAATGATTTTTGCATAAAACCTCTAAACTGGAATTTGTGTAATTAAACTCTCTAAAACATGTCTGGACTTGCTTGCTGTTAAAAACAGCACCAATATGAACATAAAACAAACAATATTAATTTTTTCACATACTGGGGCAGAGACCACATTGATGGTTATTCATTTTAAAAGGAAAAGTATGAGATGTAATCTTACGTTTTATAGCTCCAGCTCAGCAAAACTTCTTCTCTTTAAACATGGGCTTCAACCCCAAGAAACAGTTTACTGTATGAAAGCCTGGCATGATTAGCACCAGAAATGAGAGGGTTTCAGAAGCGTTTTATAGTTTTACTACTATAAAAGTGTAACTTTGCAGGACAGCAACAGGCACCTCTCCTCTTACACAGGCAGCTGCTCCAGAAATGCTCCCTTGTTTACTGCCGGCAGTGCGCGCACAAGGAGTGCACGCCTCCACTCCTGCGCCGCGTGTAACGAGGGGGTGCGTGCCTGCCGAGTCCTCCTGTCAGCAGATCTTCTCGGCTTTCACTTCTTCTTTGCTACTTTGCAAACTCTCAGCTATTTTTTCCCAAGCAGTAACACGGGGGCTCTTAGAGATTATTGCCATTCTCCCCCTGCCTGTCATACACCTTGTTTCCAAGTATGGTCACTATGAGGGGACTGTCGCTTGGAGCCTTTGTGGAAAATTAATGGCAGACAGGAAAGGGCAAAAAAGACAGGACAGATGGCTCTGTCACCACCACCAGCCTGATGCCATGAGAGCTCTTCAGTGCCTTTGCAAATGCCACTCTGTTCCACAGACTTACTCTGAAGTTGATCCAATTGCACCCTTGGCAGCTGTCTTTCTTCTTTTTTATAAGATTTTTCCTTGTCCTTTGACTTCCCAGGCTCATCCACATGGTGAATTCAAAAGGTCAGTTTTTAAATTAGTGACCGGGTGCTGATGGTCTGAAATACTGTTTTAACTATAAACCTATTGGCATCTTGCTAGAAGTAGTGTTGAATAGTGTTGTTAATAGGGCTTGTTTACTTGTTGGTTAAAATCCAAATCGGGTCAGCTGAGACTCGAAGATGCAATGAGTAATCTTCTAATTCAAGTAGGCATATGGAGTGATGTCACCTCACTTTATTCTTTAAATGGCATTCTGTCTAGTTTCACTTTCACAGTGAAACACACACCCGTAGTATATTGGGTGCACTTTGGAAGCGCAAGGAGATGCCTCTCCTGATGTGAGTGGTGCCAGACAAACTGTGGTTTGGTTTATGCACATACTTGAGTAAAGATATGCTTAGGATTTTACGCGTTTAAAACACGATGAACAGGATGAATAAATTGTGATATGACGCCAGGCCATACAGTCAGAGTCTGCCGAGAGAAAGCTAATCCCTCTGAAGAAGTGGGGTTATAATCTCTAATTATGTAGTTTCAACCCATACAATTGTATTTCTACATTGTATGCATCCCAACATGGTTTGCTGTTACGCAGGAACAATTCATGTGCTTGCAAAGCCTGGGATGCTTGTATAATTTTGCTAATTTGGGGAGAACATTTCCAGGTTTGGTCAAAATTTAAAAAAATGGAGAGTTAGCCTGAAGACCAGAAAAGCAAGTGCTGGGATGTGATTTGGGGTGGAACCATTTGTCTAAATGTGAAAATGTGTAACATTCCCATGTCTACAGACAGTATTTAACTTGATGTTAAGGAATACCTGAGATCTTGAATATCGTGGGAACATTAATGGGAATTCTGAGGCAGAAGCAAACACACCATCATTCACAAGGGATTCTTGCCATTCCTGTATCTCTGAAGGTACAGGCAGTTTCCCTACTACCAGCTCTAGCGCCTGCTTGATGCCAGCTTTTCCCATGGTGGTTTTGTGTTGCACACCAACACTACTGAATGCTGGAAACTTCTTTGCTGGAAACCTAGCTGCAGATTGCTTTCAGAAAGACAGCTGACCTCACCTTCTGCAGTGGAAAGAGCTTTCTCTATTTCTGTGAGTCTGGAGGGAGCAGGATTGCCATCATACCACTACATCGTGCATAGTCCATGATGTCATTCCTTACGGAGAAGTCTGCTATTTCACGTGCTCGAATTTTGTTTGCCTAATCAAACTTATCTTCAAGACTGATTCAATGAAAAGTTACAATTTTGAAGTTTTAATATAAAATAAAGTTCCAATCTGGGAAAAAAAATTCTCATTCTGTAATGATGGGTTGCAACTATGCCTGAACATGAAGTAATAAAAGCATTTGCATGATCTGCCTCAAAAACGGACTTGAAATAACTGAGCTTGCAATGTTGTAGTACAGAAAATGCCAGCACCAAGCTTTGTGACTTTAATGCACATATGAAAGATGACTTTGTGATAGTCTGCAACAGGAGTAAACCCTGTATTTATGAAAACTGAGCAAGGTATGTAGCAGCAGGATTTCAGAAATATTAAGGATGAAGCACTCTTGCTATCATAAAGCAGTCATTGATTAGTTTTCTAGATTCATCTGAATCATTCGGTATTCCTCCTGGTTTTTTGAGCAAGAAGAAGACGTAGATGAGTTACACTGTTTCCAGCAGACCTGGCTTCTGCTTTGTGTTCAGATTAGAGAGTGGATTTTGTCATTTGCATTTACAAAGCAAGATGATGTACAGTGACAATGTCACTTAGGAGGTTAAACAGGGAAAAGTGTAAGTCATTGTATGCCAACATGTCTGTTTAACAAAAGGTGGACCTGTCTTGTCTGGGCTTCACTGACATGTCAGTGCTCAATGCCATGAACAATAAACATGCTGCTCAGATGCAAAGCATGCTGCAGACATCACCATTGAATCTGTTGTAACCAAAACAAGGTCCCATAGACATCCACTTCCAGGCCTGGAAACACCTGTTTGTGTGTTCTGCATCCTGTCCTAACTTTAGTCAGAGCCTGAAAGCAAAAAAAAATTGCTGAGAAGGGCCTAAAAACATAACTGCTGTCCAATATTCACTCTTGGTTGTGGACATGCTGTGTATGGGAGGTGCCATGCCACAGTCCTTCATGAAGGAACTTTGAACTGTGAATATAGGTGTAATTTCATGTCTTATATTGATTAAGAAGGCAGCTTCCACACTCCCTAAATTCACTGAGGGTCATAACCTTTGTCTTTCCCAGGATGGAACAGATATATCATCTACCTTCCTTTCCTGATACGTCTCATGATCTCTGTTCCTCTTCCTTCTCATTTTTCTTGAAACTTTCCCTAACACATTACCCCTACTCCCCCTCTTTGACTGGTTAAGTATTCTGTCCTTCTGTTATCCAGCTGTATGGCTTGGCTTTCTCAGCCCTGGCCTAGATTTGGCATTTCTACTTGTTGTCCTTGCAGAATATAAATAATAAAGTGTTGTCAATAGAAGACAAGCAAGGGACTCCTGTTTTTGTACGTGGAGGCTTTTGTTCATGTTTCCACCTGCTAGATATCACTTAGACATATCAAAATGCATCAGATAATTTCCTACTATTACATTTCCTTGTCAACAAATGCTATAATCCCCACAGGAAAGTTATGTCATGATGAATGGGAGGGAAGAGTCCTCTGTAATCTCCATGGGAGGACAGACACTGTGCCATTCCTTAGCTTCTCTTTCACGTCTCAGAAGCATGGCCTCTGTGGCAGTGTTCAATTCTTATTCTGTGTTCCCTCTTCATGAGGCAATAATTGCATGTCACCACTGTGAGATCTCATGAGATGGTTGCAGAAGGAGTTTAGGAATATCAGGTTCTTAGGCAATCCACAAAGCCTAATATGAGGTTATTTTTTCCAGGCTGCAAGCCTGAGTCAGGTGCATGATGGAGGGTAACCAAATAGCATCTGCCAACTTAGAGAGCACTTCTGAAAAACAAAGGTGTTGTTAAAGTAAGCCCAGAGTTATTTGCACAAAATTGGACTGCAGTTCCTCCTCTTGGCAGCAAGCCTTGGTGCTGTGAAGAGCCTACATGAGGCCTAATCAAAGAGCAGGGCAAATAAAAAGTACTTGTGATTTTAATAATTTAATTTACCAGACAGATAGGAAAGAACATTTTTCCAGAGAGACCCTCAAATCTGAAGATGAGATCTGAATTTTGGTGGTGATTCCTCAGTGGCCATATGTGGGTGATAAACTCAGGATCAAGACTGTCCAGTTTAGGAAAAGACAAATCCCTTGTGAAGAGGGAGATGGAGACCCCCTACTTAAACAGGTTCAGCTGGGAATAAAGTATGTGCTCCCTGGACTGCAGGCTAGAAAGGAGAGTGCTGCCTGGAGGTATAGCCAAAATGGACCAAGAAAAGCTCCAGAAACAGATGAGAGTAGACACAGTGCCTCTCCCCCTCAGCCATGTCTCCTGTTTTCTCCTATTTCCTCTTCACTCACCCTACTGGAAGAGCTACCCAAGTGCTGCCAGTGTTGTGGTCAGAGAAAAGAAGGCAGAGATTTAAATATGGATAAACCCTTTTCATGTTTACTACTCCAAAATTTAAAGGTAATACTAACGAGCTACTGCTGCAGATTAATTGGAGAAAGAATGAGATCACACCATCTCTCTTTTCTGCTAACAAAATGTCTATATTGATAAGCAGAGACCAAGACTGCCTTCCACAGAATGCCATCCTGTGGATCAAAAGTGATGTGGTGGCAAGGACGGTGGTGTCACAGTGACAGTGGACCCATTTCTGTGCCTACCTGACAAACAACTGCCTTGTACTCGTTGTAGTCTGGAGAACGCAGAAAGACAAGAGTTGCTCAACATAGTGCCTTCCCCAGCATCTCATCAGGTACACTCTGCTGCAGCAAGAGCTGAAAATAAGGTCAGGCATAGCGACTCAGAAGTCACGTTCGAGGTATATTAGAGAGGAGGGGGAGAAGAATGGGGCTGCTGCACGGGCCTGGCAGAGAAAGTGTTAGACATGAGGGCTATGTGAACATGACATGCATATGCCATTAGTAATAGAGGAAGCTTAGAATAGACAGGATGCCTAGAAGGACAGAAGCAAGGTGTTGGATAACAAGTTATTAAATCAAGTGAATGGAAGTGTCTTCTACACCAGGTCAGGTGAGTGCTAATTAGTTCTGCCTGTGTCAGCAAAAGGGGTAAGAACTTACAGTTCCTCTTGAAAAGCAGTTACATGAGGTTGAACAAGACAACTGTATTGCCTGGACGTTTAGAGCAAGAGACATGGTTTGCTTGATGTGATGGTCACAATGCCTTTTGAAGCACATTTAGTCCTTAGGAACAATAAACAGGGAAAATTTACGAAGTGCCCCTGCCCATGGTGGGGGGGTTGGGAATGCTGAAACTCATTGATCTTTAAGATCCTTTCTAACCCAACCCATTCAATTCGATGATTCGAAAACCATGGAGTCTGTTACTGAAATTGCAGAATAGGAAATCAGTATAGTCAGAATATTGACTTGAATGACTATTGTAACAGAAGAAAACTTACCAAAAAGCAAAGCTGATATAAAATGCAGTGTGTGAGTGCAGTCTAAGGAAAAAATGGGTGGTGAAACACCATGTGTCCCCTAAGGCAAAATGCAGCCAAGGGCATGATTACCTCTAGGTTCGCCTTCCTGCTCACCAGAATTTGGACTGTATTGTTTCTTCATTCATCTTTACCTGCTCTCTAACACTGAAGATGCAGTGCTCTAATATTCCTCCAGAAAGCCTGCTTTACCATGGTAAGCTCATGGATAACCAACACCTCTCACCATACAATTGGTTCTTGTTTTCCATAAGAAATGTTCTAAAAGGGAAGGCAGCTGATCCCAATTTGATTTGACTCAATGATCTTAGAGGTCTTTTCCAACCTTTACAATTCTTTGATTCTCAGATTTTATTAATCCGTTTGAAAATACTGTTTAGCTACCTGTCTCTGAATTTGTTTTTCGAAGAGTTCAAGAATCAGAAAAATGACATTAGCGTTTCAGGTCTACAGAGTAGAAAAAGTCCCAGAAAGGTTCAGAAACAGTTCTGAACATTAAGAAGTTGTTCCTCTGGTCAACCTAAACTTGCCACCTCTTGGGAACAGTTCCTTGAGAAGTGGGCAAGGTGAAGAATTGATTAAGGATCTCCACTCTGCACAAGATTTTAGTAAGAATTGAACTATAATAATTCATAGGGGATTGGAAGTGCTGTATTAAAATTTCTTTTCTTTCCTCTATTTCACCAGCTCCTTTTGTCAGGAATGATGCAGGGAAGGGCTGTTTTCAGGAAAGGGTTCTGTTAATGGCAGGTTTGCAGAAACAAATGTAGAGAACGAGCACATTTTTAAAACATTGCCTCCGTGATAAGTATAATACTGTTCTATCAAACCAATGGAAATAATTTCCCCGTATTTCAAAGGGCTCTGGGAGTTTAGAGTATCACTTGGCCACCATCAACTTTTATTATTTGATCTGACTCTTAAAACATTGGCAGTTGCAATTAGTCAATATATGTATCCAGAAAGACAAGCGTCAATAATGTCAGCCAAAAGAGATATGTGAGTAGCTTCTGTATATAGATGACATTTGTTACTACTGTGGAGACTGAGATGAATAGCTGTGTGTGACCAGGCTCCTCATGTCTGCATAAGAGCACCTTAATGACAGTTTGGCCGTCTACACTGGTAGACATTTCTAAACCTTTCAGGAAGCCAAAATCAGCTTAATTCACTGAGCTTAATTCACTGTAGACTCAGTCTACATTAAACTCTTGCTATAGGAAGGACAAAAGAAACCAGGAAACAACTCAGAGGCGGCAGGAAACAGCAGCTGGGCCAACACTACTCAGGTCAACTGGTAATAGAAAGTGGAAAAAGTGAGATCCAAAAGCAACAAGAATAGATTAAAAAAATTGTACAAAGCTCTCTTACTCAAACCCTCTATGTTTGAAATTATTTAGCATCTCAAATCAAATATGTAATGTAGAGGCTATAGTATTTAAGGAAGAACTAATCTTCGTTGGGAAAATAATGATAATGTGGGCCCATTACTACGTGGAGGGGAGACCCTGGTAAAGAGGACTCTGAGTAGCAGTTAGTGACACCTTCTATGCATCAGTCTTCGCTGGCAAGACCAGCCCTCAGGTATTTCTGACCCAGGAAACCAGAGTAAAGGAATATTGGATGGAAGACTTCCCCTTGGTCAAGAAGGACTGGTTTAGAGAACATCTAGGCAAATTTTATATCCACAAGTCCATGGGACCTGATGGGATGTATCCATGAGTGCTGAGAGAGCTGGCAGACTATAGCCAGGCCATTCACAATCATCTTGGAAGTGTCACAGAGTTCAGGAGATGTGCTTGAGGACTGGAAGAAAGAAAATGTAATCCCAGTCTTCAAAACAGACAAGAAGAATGATCCAGGGAACTACTGACCCATCAGCCTCACCTCAATGCCTGGGAAGGTGATGGAGCACCTCATTCTAGAGGCCATCTCTATCCATATAGATGGCAAGAAGTTGATCAGGAGTAGTCAGCATTGATTCACTAAAGGTAAATCCTGCTTGACCAACCTGAATGCCTTCTGTGATGTGGCAGCTACCTGAATGGATGAGGGGAGACCAGTGGATATTGTGTATCTCAACTTTAGCAAGGTTTTCGACTCTGTCTGTCACAACACCCTCATAGGCAAACTCAGGAAGCGTGGCCTGGATGAGTGGACAGTGAGGTGGATTGAGAACTGGCTGAACAGCACATCCCAGAGGGTTGTAATCAGTGGCACAGGGTCTGGTTGGAAGCCTGTCACTGGTGGTGTCCTCCAAGGGTCAATAGTGGGCCCAGTATTGTTTAACTTACCCATCAATTACTTGGGTGAAAGGGAGATGCCTCCTCAGCAAGTTCTCTGAAGACACAAACCTGGAATGGCCGATATTCCAGGGTGCTGTGCAGCCCTTCAGCAGGACCTCAACAGGTTGGAGAGATGGGCAGCGAAGAACTGTCTGAAACTCAACAAAGACAAATGCAGGGTGCTGCACTTGGGGAAAAACAGCCCCATGCTCCAGTACAGGTTAGGGCCTGACCTGCTGGAAAGCAGCTCTGAGAAGAAGGACCTGTGGATCCCGGTGGACAACAAGCTGTTCATGAGCCAGCAGTGTGTCCTTGCAGCCAAGAAGGCCAATGGGATCCTGGGATGCATTAGAAAGAGCATTCCCAGCAGGTCAAGGGAGATGAACCTGCCCCTCTACCTCAGCCCTGGTGATGCCACATCTGGAGTGCTGTGTCCAGTTCTGGACTCCTTAGTATGAGAGAGACATGGAGTTCCTGGAGCTGGTCCAGCAGAGAGCTCCAAAAGGAATTAGAACATCTCTCTTATGAGCAAAGGCTGAGGGAATTGGGCCTGTTGAGTCTTGAGAAGAGATGACTGAGAGTGGACATCATCAGTGTCTATCACTATCTGAAAGGGGGTGCCAAGAAGATGGAGCCAGGCTCTGCTCAGTGGTGCCAAGCAGCAGGACAAGAGGCAATGGGCAGAAACTGATGCACAGGAAGTTCCACAAGAATGTGAGGAAGAACTTCTTTACTGTGCAGATTGTGCATCAGAACAAGTTGCCCAGAGAGATTGTGGAGTCTTTCTCACTGGACATATTCAAGCATCGCCTGGACACAATCCTGTGCCATGTGCTCTAGGTTGTCCCTGCTTGAGCAGGGAGGTTGGACCAGATGATCACTGTGGTCCCTTCCAACCTTACCCATTTGTACACACTTTTTGAAACTCTATATTCTGCTGTTAAAACATTTCATATGACTTGACCGAACAAATTGAGAAAAAGATTTAAATCTTAAGACAACATCTCACTAATGAGGATGTAAGTATAATCACGAAGCAGGTCCAACTCTGGCAGTTCTCTAACCCTGCTCCTTTGGGTCACAGTCCCCTTGCCAAGTGGACAGGTCACTTTTGCCTTGCCTGGAATTTTCTTGATCTTCTCTCCTGAGTGACAGCTGTTGGCACCCTGCAGGTACGGGAATTTGTTGGCATATTGTGGGTCAGACACATAAGAGATGGAACAGAGCAGAAAAGCCAGGTGAGACCCTGCTAAGTGAGAGTGAAGACCGCTGAAAAGAGAAAGAAAAGGGAGGAGATTGTTCCACCAACCTGAAGGTCTAATGTTTTTTAAATTAGTTTCTGTCCAAATAGTAACCAACCCACAAGCCATTTTCTGCCTGGACCATATTGATGAACCTGACTACAGTGGCAAGGTGTTAAAAGACCCACACATCACTTATTACACCGTAGTAAGTGAATTCAGGTGCCAACAGTCACAGACACTTCTCCACGGTGCCAAGTGGCAGAAGGCAGGAATATCCCAGATAATCAAAAAGTCTAAATTCCTTCCTTGGGGTTGTGGCTAGTTCTTAAGTCCCCAGGTCCTTCTATCTGGCTCTGCCTGGGCTTAGTTAGCATGAGAACCATACTGGGTGCAGACCTGGAGCCAGCTGCACCTCCCTGTGCCCTGAGCTCAAGACAGGGCTAGGAACACTGTGCTGAAGTGTCTGACATAGATTTGCCTCCGCATCCTCCCATCCAAAGGGTAGCACATATTGTCACACCTGAGTTGGCACTTGGAGTTTCTCTGCCCCTGCAACATCACTTATACCCTATCCTGCTTTGTGCTGTAACTGAAGATCTCTTGGAAAATTCTGCTTGAGCAACATATCTCCCGGAGAGGAGAGGAGAGGAGAGGAGAGGAGAGGAGTATTTGTTAAAAGTTTCTAAAAGGACCTATTAAAAGATTTATAAGGCTGACTTGATTGGGTAGTTGTGCAATGCAAGGGCCCATTACATGACAGAAGGTATCAGTTTCCAGGACATTACCATGAGACTCCTTGGTTCAGCGTTGTTATTGAGCAACACAGATGTCAGGGGTGATGAGGAAGGCTACAGTGCCCAGATGAAAATGCATGTTTATTTTTTAAGCTCTCTACAATTATCAAAACATCAACCACTGCCATAGCCTGCTCAACCAGCCTAATATTCCCTAGCTGATTTCTTGGGTATGCCTCAACATGTAGAAAAGGCTTAGGAAGGGATTTCAAGGACAGCCAATGGTCTTCATTAATGGATTCAAGGAGGGTATGTATCTCCGGCTCTGGGGAAGTACAATAAAGCCCAGAGAACGGAATGAGATCTTGACAGATAGGCTGCCATGACCAGTGCCATTGGCCAAGCAGATGAAGGTAGGTGTGGTAAGAGCAGAAACAAGTATAATGGCTGTCCGAGTACTGCTTTCAAGAAAGTCATCCAAAACTGCACAAACATTTTGACTGACTTGTTTTTGACAAATGGAAAATGCCTACTTGTTAACCAGCTTGTCTGTTGCTGTTTCAATTGGAAATAAACTTTCCCAACAAAAGCTCTGTGCAAAACAGATGTCCTGGTTTGTTATTCTCAGAAATCGTGCAACTACATCATGACAGGGTGAGGAGCCAGGGCTATGGATTTCTACCATGAAAAAAATAATGTCATAATCATCTCTTTAGTTATCATTATAGGAAGTCTTTGGTCAGAAGGAAGGCAGAAAATCCTGCTAAGTCTTCTCCATGAGGTAGATCAGCTGGTATCTAAATTATAGTAGCCCAAACTGATGAATTACACATGGCGCTGACATTAAATCTTGGTGTGTCTAGCTCTTTTCTGGTTTTTAAATATGTCTACCCTCTGCTGGAGAGTCAACATGAGTTGTCACAGGTCAGTTGCCTAATTTTAACCACTAGTGGGGCTTGCTTATCCTGGGCCAGAAATAGGAAGCCGAGTGATGGTCATGTGTCTGACAAGGAGCCGGGCAGTGGGCCAAAACACATTTGAGCTGGATGGAATTTCTTGCCACTGTGAAAATGCAGTGCTAAATCTTCCTCCCCCACTTGCCTCTTTACACACAAGTGGATCCCTCTAGTACAGTGAACTGTCACCCGAAACTAACAAGGAGGATGTGTCTCCCAGCAATCTGAGCTTCGGTCAAAAGTTCACCACTTGCCAGCCCCCTATGCCAACTTGGACCAAGATTTCTGGAATGGTTAGAAAAATATTTTAATGTAATTCACCTTGCTATGCTATTTCATTAATAACCTCTAAAAATGCAAAGAGTGCGGCCTTAAAATTCCTTGACATCCTCAGCATATGACTAATAATAATGAAACTTTCTTGCTGTTGACGGAGCCACTCTGTGAACGCTCAGTTTTCCCTGGAGTTTCATGGAGCCTTTAGCAAATGCAGTATATTTGCCATGTCCATTTTTTACAGCTTAGTAACCGCTGTTCAGCCAGGCTTGCCTGAGCTGGCTCTTTGTCCACCCCACCACACAGCACTCTCCTTTATCCCTGCACTGTGCTATTTTTTTCACAAGAATATTTTTTACAGGCATAATTTGGACATGCGTGAAATACTCTTTTGCACATTACATCTTTCTTATTTTCTCTATATTAGCTCTGAGTCCAGCCTCTCATTGTCCTCCAAAATATGTCGCCCATGCAAAGCATGGAGTTGTTACCAGCCCGAGACTGTGTGTGCTGAGTGAAAAGGGCTCAGTCCTCAGATTGGGACAGACTGTGTCTGACATGCCATTATATAACATGAAACCAATGTACACAAGACTGTCTTTGAGAGTACATTTTACAGAGATCCCCACTTCTATATCTTGCTTCAAGCATTTCTTTCTAAAATAGCCTTTGGGGAGTCGGTGGATGAGACTCTGCTCACTATGGGTAAATCCAGGGCTACAGGATTGCTTTACAAATCACATCTGCATCCAGGCTTCTTGGACCAGGACTTCATAAAACACTGGATGGTATCTAGAATTAAATTAAATCTAGATTAACTTTTTACTCTTTGCTCCAGACTTTGCCCCAGTGGCACAAGCAGAGCAAAGAGTCAAAACGTTTTTATTCTCAACACCTCCAAACTGGTAATGAAACAGAAATCCTCTCATCATAATTTTTTTAAAAGCTTGCAGCAAGGCCTGATTATGGCCCATACAGTGTACTCCTTATCAATCCTTGACAGGTCTGTCTCCACTGCATACCCAAATCTAACAGGATCATGTTCCCCAGCTCTCAGCTGACACGTATTTGGAGATGCTGTGCTAGATGACTGGAATAGATCCTTTACCCTACTGAAGCCTCCTTTGGACCTGAGAGATTTGCAAAAACATAATTCTTCTTTGGATCTGGTGTTTTTCCCAACATGAGAAGGAGTTGAGATCAAATCAAGACAGCTACCAAAAACCATGACAGGTTGTAATCCAAACATGTTCTCTCCAACAAGCTTAGCCAGAGGAACAGCTCCCTGAAGGCTGTCCCGTGCCATGACCAACTGCCCAGCCACTCTATTTTGCATCAAGAGATCTGTTCATACCACACCACACCAGAGGCAAACAGGCAGGTTCAGAAAAGTGTAGAAAGGAGAAGGGGCTAAACACTATTTTTATGGCCAGATACCTTCCACTGCATTAATTCTAAATTATCCCTTTCCCAATGAATTCCATTTCTTTCCTAACCCAGCCCTGTGCCTGTCTCGATTAACAGTTCATTTTTAGATTAAGGTTGCACTGAGAGTTTATTTCCAAGAATTTCACACACTAACAGATGTAATCTTCTAGGTGAGGCTGACCAGTGAAAGAGTTTTCCAGAAGTGAAATGAGAATGGAATATTTTTTCCACAATATTTCCGTATTTTCTCAGTATTTTCCTATTTGTTCAAAAATCTGGCCCGGGAAAAAAACTGGAGCATTCCAACCTGCTCTAGAGGTAAGCAAACACTAAGGAGAAAGGAACAAAAAATTATCAAGACAGATTAATGACATTTTGAAGTCCAGAATACTCATGGACAGATGCAAATATTCCCAGTCCCAGTTGCCTTGGATTTTGTAATAACAAAAAATGAGATTTTGGGAGCGAACTTTTCATGGCATGGACATGTGATTCGATTTGTAGAAAACAGACAGTGACTAGGTTTCCTCCAAAGTATGTGCCATCGTCACACTTCCCAAGACATTGCCACATGAACATGAGCAGTGCTTTGGGGTCTTTCCACATAGGTTTTGGCCAATGTCTCCAATCATCCTGTTGTAAGTGGTGCAGGAGCAGCTGCAGTCTGAGGGGATTGGAAGTGTTCCCTTGCAGGGGCTTTCTGAGAACAATTAATTTCCATGACCTCTAGGACAGAAAGAAAGGCCTGCTTCTGGCATCTTCTGGTTTCAGAGAAGCATCAGCTACTGGCCTGGCTACACTCTTCATGCTGAGGCAGTTCTTCAACTGAATGTTACATTTTACAGTTTTTTAAGAAAAGCATCCCTTTCCCAGTTTTCAGTGAATAATTTCTTGGTTTCTGAAAATCTTCGTCTTCAGACTTTCATTGTGGTTGCCAGAGAAGGAAGAAGAATATTTGTGTGTATGTCTATCTATTTATCTATCTATGTATCTATCATGTTTATATACACGTGTGTGCATGTATATTTGCATGCATGAACACGCATGCACTTATTAACCACTTTTACTGCCTCCTTCACTATGAACTGTCCATTTGTGACAGCATGTCAGAATATATTTATCTGGCATGACATCCCATGTGACTTATACACCAGTGGTATGTCATTCTGAGCAGTCACAGGCCCCATTTCCCCGGAAAAGCCAAATGTACATGTATTGTATGCAAGCTGATCAGTGGAAAGTAGTCAACACATGTAAATTAATCAGTAAAATAGTCTGTTAAAAGAGCTGTGTAGATAGCAATTGTTTCTTCAGGCTCATTCTTACTGCACTTGATGCTGGCCCACAGTGCCAACCCTCAATCAGCATGCTTCTGGAAACTTCTGTTCTTCTGAAAACCAAACCTATTCCTGCACTCATTTTCTTCTCCATTCCCTGCCTATAGGAAACCACTTCCTTGTTTCCAGCACTGTTGCTCACTGGGGGTCAGAGAGTGTGGAAACCTCAGTGTGCATGGGAGCAGGCTGTTAGAAGCGTTTTTCACACATCAACAAGACCTGCCCTGTGTAGTTTTACATAGCATGGTGTGAAAAAAGGTTGCAACAGCCAGCTGGCCATCCACACTAGGAATGCTGCTTAGGCGGGGCTGAGATGAGGGTGCAGCTTCCTAGGAAAATATCCAAATCCAAACCGGGCCTGCAGAAGTGAACACCTGCTGAAGGCACACACACAGTGAAGTCTCACCACAGAAACAGAAGGAACCACACTGGGATCTCCAGCTGGCTACAGCAAAAAGAGTGGAAAGGAGAACTCTGGCAGAGAAGGGAGGCATAAGCTGTAAGTTCCCCCCTGTGACAGAAGGATCATCACTAGAAAGCAGCAGCATCAGAGAAAGCCCTGTCAAAACTATCAAATACAGCAGAACTAAATGGTGATGAGTTGTAGTGATAGGGATTTTTAAAGGTGTTCCAAAGGTTCCCAGTGCAGGTAGATTTCCAGTCCTTCTTGAAAATGATTTTTTTAAAAATGAGAGAAAAATATTAGCTCACTGTGGGAAATTAATGTTTTAGGTTTTGATCAAGTGTTTCTACAAAAGACAACAGCAACCTGGAAACATTACGAGTCCCTCAAGGAGACTGGAGGTGAATTTTGTCCATAAAACTGCTGCATATTAGCTTTCAGGCTACCCAAGCCCCCCAAAAGACGATGTGCTCTTTCCAGTCCTTGGTTTAGAAGTTCCCCCATCATATCTCTTAGATCTGAAGGTTTGGCTTACAGATATTAGTTGCTCAGCCTTCTTTTTCCATTATATCCCTCTCAAATTGTCTCTGCTTAGGTGTTTGATAATTGTGAGAAGTTTGTGTAATAGGCTAGCAGGTAGGTAGGTAGATATTAAGCAGATAAATGATCTTGGTAGGAATAGTCTAGCAGACACATCTTCCAAAACATTTGGAACTCTTCAGTGTGAAAGACACCGTGTGTATTTTGGGCATATTTTCACAGATTCTTTAAATGATTTTTTATTCTTTCTTAAAAGCAAAAGTATTGACTCTTTGTGTTGATAAAGAAACTTGTAACCTATCTGCATTTTAGGGCAAGAGATGAGTATAGAAGAACACAGTTGAAGAAACAAATGTTTTGGCATAGAGATAGTTGTCTTTTTACTAAGTCGGTGAGGATGGCAGAGTAATTCTTTCTGCTTAGTGTTTCATGTATGTGTGAAATCACTACGTCAGCATGTGCTCTCTGAGACGCAGAAGAAAACATAGTTCTGCATAAACTATATAACTACTTGGATGAAATTATGCAGTGCCAGGACACCCTGAATACCCTTTGGAAAATTCATTTTACCCTTGTGCCAGCTTTCTCTCATCTATGCAAAAGCTGTGAGGCAGCATTACTGATTTAAGAGATTAACACATACAATTCATGGAGTAGGAGTCATCTTGCTTTTCTCACGTAAGAGAAGCATACAGAAGAGTGCCACAAGGCAGTTGCTTTAAGGATCCTGGTGGAAGGATCCCTGAGCAGGGCAAACTGGAGAACACTTAACTGATGGACCCTATTTCTATGGGGCAACTGACTTTTGACACTGTGCCAGGGCAATGCACAAAAGTAACATGAGAGAGAACTGGCAACCAACCTCCGAAGCTCCAGTGGAGAGCAGGACACAGCCCCCAAACTGTCTGCAAGCAGAAAAGAAGCAGTGTAGCCATAATTCTACACATGCAGAATGCAGGGCAAGAGAGAATATAGGAGCAAATAGGCTATATGACATCATATGACACGGGTTTCAAACACTGCAACTGCACTTGCAGGACATTGGAGCATGGTACCTGGTGTGTTTCGCTGAATAATAAAAGTTGTCCTTCCCCATGAGAACACACTCACCTGGGAAAGAGCACAGCACCCAATAATCGGTGTGTGGTTTCCCCTGGAGCATGGCAGCAAGCTGTGCCCACACGGGAAGAGGCAGGAGCGGGGTGTCCCATGCGGCAGGAATGCGAGGACTGTGGAGTTTGCTTGGTGCTGGAAGGCGAGAGACTGAAATATGGTTTGGCACGTGCCGGCTGGAGCGACACGCTGAAAGACAAGCTTCTGTCCTTGGGCGTGCAGGAGGCTGGGACAAAGCACACAGCATGTGGGAGAGAAAAGAGCTCTAAGGCGTTCCTGATCTTTCTCTGGAGCATGGAGCTGATGGCAGGCTTTCCTCAACAGCTTTTTCCTGAGTGTGTCTGATTTCCCTGGAAATCACCCTCAGCCCCCACCTTAGCTGCCTGGCAAGCAACTACCTGCCTGCCCCAGGAAAGTGCACAAGGGCTCTCGAAGGCAGCAGCATCCCTGCACAGCAAAACCAGTAAAGCCAGGTCCCAGCCTATTCCCAGGCTGAAAGTAAAGGAGCAAATCAGGACAAGAGACACACAGACTGGTAAAATTGTCCCTGTGATCAGCAATACAAAGTACAACAAAAATTGATGCCTTATTGTGGGCAAGCCATTTTATTTAATGCAGCAGTTGTATTATTTCAACAGACAGGGACACAGAACTAGCTTTGAGCTGCCTTCCTGTCACACTCTGCGTTTGGCCAGCTCTTCAACTTTCATACTCTCCCTTAAAATAAACCATCCTCCCATCTGACCAGAGAACTGTCTGTATCAATTTCTGAAAAATGTCATTCAAAAATTCTGCCAAATTCTGAGCCTAAATGAAGTCCTGTCTATTCATTTCTTGTGATGCAGCAACTCCAAGTATATGTCAACCTATGTGCATGGCTCTTACCAGCTATATACAGAACCTCAACAAAAGTTGAAAGGTAATTTTTGACATTTTCTTCAATTGGGTTATCTTTCTGAAATGAAAATTGCATTCTGTTACCTTGATATAAAAACTGGACCTGCACTTCAAAAACTTGATTTGTTAGAATAGCATCTCCATCAATTTAACTCAGTAGACAAGAAGTTCTTTAATGCACACAAGCCTTCTTCAGCAGAGGTATGAGAATGGCTTACTTTATCTAAGAGCCTCACAGGAGGCTCTTACCTCCTGTGTCAGCCCACTGACTTATTCGTATGTACATGTAAAACTCTTTGCAGTTCAGGGAAGTGCCCACCTCAGCATGAGAAGAGATTCCTTTTTAAAAAGTACAACCATCCTGCATGAAGATCTCAGCACATGAGCCCTGATATGAATGTTACATGAATATTATTATTATTAATGTGTTTGTTGCATAGGATTTCATTTCATTCATCCTTATTCTGGTAATTCTGTGTACAAGCAAGGGCATGGGCACAAAACTACATGTCCTCAATAGAGTCTGGGGCATTGTTATTTATTACAAATAAATCATCTGCATACTAATTTCTTATCTTTCCATATTAAAAGAGGTAAATCTACACAGATACCAATATGAATCTGAGTTTCCATCTGGGCTACAATATGGCTATGTATACATTGTTTTTCAGTGGACTGCAATATACAGATATTTTGAAAATCAAATTACATTTTCTTTTGATCCCTTCTCCCTCACACAGTGCATACCTGTAGTGTAGGTATGTTCTTTCTTCTTTTCTTATTGTCTTCCTCTCTCCTTCTTTGTTTTTCCATCCTCATTTCTAAAGATGGAGTTGGATTTTGCAGCTGTGAGGACTAAGTTTTCTATTACGTATAACCATAAAAACAAAAAAGTAAATGTAGGCTCTGTTCAGTTTCATAAAGGCTGGATATTTTCCAGGCCCTGAAATCACCCCTATTTACACTTAACCCAGAAGCTACATTATTTGGGGCAATTCCAAGCAATGAAAACACAATTCCCTGTAGCATGGCTCCACCTCCAGTATTTTGCTGTGAATTTTCTTTTTACTTTATTTTGCAATTGTGTTGTTTAAAATACACTCTGTTACCATTTTCTAGTGGCATTGTCTCAAAGCTTGGCCAAATACACACGGAGTAAAACAGAAGTGATGCGGTGAGCCCCTCCAGTATGATATAATATTGCCCACTCTGAGCAATTGAAGTTGAGGAAGACTTAAGCGTGGAAGTAAATGAGAGCCTTTCTTTTCCTCAACCCAGCTTCACATTATTGGCAGCATATTAAAGTCTGTACAGACATTAAAAAACACATACCTTACCTGTTTCTGCTACTGAAAACCTGATTTTCTTGTTGTTTGCTTGCATTGAGCCACTTAGTTTCTCAAGCTGCAGTCTTCCTCTGCCACCTACCTCCCTCTGTCTGAAATATTATCTAAAAGAGTGGAAAGATGCTTCCAAAATGAAAGCATTTACAGGAATTAAAGCATTCGTATAAAACCACTTTCTTTTTCAAAATGAAATGGGCAAAGGTATGACTGTGCAATCAAAATCACTGATACTGGACATTGCAGAGGAATTACATCAGTAGTTTAGTGCCTGGTGCTTGAGAAACTTCGAATGAGTGACACAGCCTTTTTTTACTTCCACGTGATAGCAATTTAAAAAAAAAGTAAAAATAAAACATAAAAACCCCCTAATTTGTGCATGGAGGTGATTGTTAGGAAAAATTTTCACTGAAATTATCTTTCTTCCCTGAGCACAGAAAAAAAATATATTGTAGATATTATATACAAATACAAAATTATGTTATTTTGGTGAATGAATCTCAGAACAAGCCAGATTCACCTTTCTGATGGCTCACTGCTGAGAGGGGGCAAGAGGTGCATAGTGATTCAGCTCAGATCTGAATATGCCAAAATACCTGCATCAGAAAAGCTGATGCCTCTGTCTCTGAGGGCAAAACTGACTCTGTTCCTATGCTGACTTGGGAAAAAACTTCCATGAACTTTCTTATTTCAAAATCAAGCCCTAGATTCAATGCATTCAGTGTGTTCTCATGCGTGTGAATGTATTCCCTCATGACAGCTCTGGGTTTCCCTTCCAGCCCTGCATAATGATCTCTTCATCTGCCGCCATCAGTAGAGGAGAGACAGGTGATGCCTCTGGCCCGGCAGGGTTGGGCAGGACGGGTGAGTGACACGCACCAGATGCTGCACCCTGAGCTGGGCTGCAGCTCCCCTGGAAATACATCATGGAGTAAGAATCACCACGTACATTCCAGCTGCTGCAGAGCATGTCACGGGAGCAGACGTGCTGTCACATGCACAAATGCACACCAAACAGTATCCGTACGTGTGATCAATTAGCAGCTAACAGTGAATGCTTTGAGGTGTAGGGGAAAAAAGGAAAAGGGGGAAAAAAAATCATACCTTCAAAGGAAGATCAAAATTAACTATACAAGTTCTCTGAGGTTGAAAAACAAAATAAAACCAGGTTCTTCAAGGCAGTGAAGGAGACAATGAAGTCAGTGGCACGTGTCCCCTGACTTTTACTTTGTGTTTTACTGTATTTATAGTACTGATTTTTATCTTTAATGTCAGTTAATTCAGTGCCCACAAAAACTACCAAACCAGCAGCTCTTGAGCCTAAAGTCTTCTGTATGAATACAGACCCAGAGGCTGGACCTCAAAAACATCCCTGAGAACACCATGGTAACAGTTGCCAAGCCCTAAAAAACAAAAAGCTTTTAGGGATATGGAGCACAAAGACTGACAAGATAAGAAAGAAGAACAGCATTATCTATCTTAATTCATTTCAGCCAAATTTGACCTGTGTAAACCCACAAGTAGTGCATTCAGCTAGAAGTTAAGTGTGTGCTGAGTCCTACAGGCAGATTGAAGCATTAGATATTTAGAGTAAAAGGAGAGCAGGAATACGGAGACTAGTGACACTGAATTTATCATCTCACAGAGGAGGCACTGCACAATATAAGTGATACACACAGCAGATAGACAAGAATTGCAAGAAATGAGTCAACACACAATCTTTAGTATTTAGAAATATGACTACTGCCACATAGGAGTATAGTACATTAACACTGTGTAGAAATATTAGTATTAGTTAGTTTGTGGACTGTGCAAGATGATCATCAGTAGCTTGAAAGCTGATATAAAATCACAACAATAAATTTAGCAGGTAGCATAGGAACAAGAAGACTGGTGAGTAAAGTGAGAATTGGGACATTTGGCAATACCTGAGTCCATTGCTGAGTCCCTTGGCATCCTCTAGGACAAACAGCACATGAATGGAGCTGTTCGAAGAGTTGCACATCTATGACCAAGGAAGACAAGTGGTGGAAAAAGTCTTAGAAAGGATGACTGCACAAGGCATCATGAGCAGGTGTCATAAGCTCACATGGGATCATCACAGTTTTCAGCCTAGTTACTTGCAATTTCAGTCATATATGTAAGAGTTTAGAAGAGGTTCCAGAAACTTCCCAGTACCATCAGCTCCTCACCACCAAGCAGTCCCTGTTTTTTATACACTTGTAGTATCAAAACTGAAAATACTGTGGTCATCACTGTGAGAGAGCACATCAGTATGACATCTTTAAAATTGTGTTATGGCAAAAAAGCCCAACAGCCATAAGCATCAATTGCTAAAAGGTGTTTTACTTTGTGTATACTTTCAGCAAGAGAAATGTTAGAATAATAACAAATTCTTGCCTCAATATTTTTAAAACAATGTTGAAAATGTTGCATAGGTTGCAAATAAAAAAGGTATAAAAACTATTAGAAGAATTGCAGTAGAAATTTTTTTCCCACCTATTTGGCAGGAAAAAGATTATTTTATGGAATAAAATAAGTTTCATAAGAGAAAATATTACATGCAAAAAGACTGTTTAGATAAATGAAGTAAGGCATTACACGAACCAACAGCTGGAAGCTGAAGCCAACCCAACTCAAGCTGGAAGTGAGAAACACTGAAGGCTGCTAAGCAGAGTGGCAAACTGCTGCAGTGAGGGCTGGATTCTCCAAGCACCTCATGTTATCTTGTACTTGGAAAAACATGCCTTTCTGGAAACTGTGAAAATTTACCTGGGCTTCTAAAGAAGTATATTATGAACAGCAGGAATAATATATGTGGTACAATTGAAAAAACAGAGAGGTCCCTTCTGGATGATAAATACTTAATCCTTTAATTGAACACGATACTCAGTGCTCAAGCCTTCACACACTGGGGGCTGGCAGGCTAGCACTGGATGTAGGATTTCCAGGGAAGATGAGCAACAAATGTGGTCAGTGCTACCACATTTTTGTCCCAGTCTTTATAAATGTTGATGTTTTGTTTGATGACCTGTTTGCTTGTCTGGTAAGCCATTCGCAGTGGTACTCAATTCTTGTTTTGTAAAAAGTTCCAGATTAGTTAGAGGGTAACACTGACTTGCTTTAGAGGAACATTTTCTGAGGCAAGCTGTAACTTTCTGCATCTCACTGTTTATCAGAACCTATCATTCTTTATTCCTAACAAGATTTTCTTTTCATATTACTGCTGTGAAATATTTACCAGTGTATGGCTTAGGAGTAGGCCCATGCCAGTGCTGTAATGGTACACAGCCAGTTCTTAACCCATGTCCTTCCTAAAATTGTGCTTTCCTTTACTGCTGTCATAATTTTCTCTCTGAGGTAACTCAGCTGGTTCTTTCTAAGTTTTTGCAGTTCCTTATGTGACTCAACTCACCTAAAATTCTTCAGTTAAGACCAAGGAAAACTGTTTTTATATAATTGTAAATACGTAGTGAGATCATTAATGAATACAGTGTCTGACGCCTGGCTTTCAGGAAAATCTCCTATACCAACACTAATTTCACAGATGCAGCAAAGAGGCAAAGTACTGCCAGCATTTTTGCATGAATGTTTGTATTGGTCTGCATTAAGACACTGAAGTTTACTTGTGTCTTACACTGCACAGTTTTACAGTTGAATAAGTGTCTATAAAAGAGACTGAATTCATACCAAGCCCCATCAGACCCAATTCCCCTAACATATACTTGAGTGTGAGGTAAAACCCCTAAATTCAGCCCCCAAGGAGAGCGTCTCCAGGGTACACAAGCCAGACCATCTGCCACATTGCAGCACCCAGTCACACATGTTGCTGTTACACTTTGGGTTTTTCTACACAAGAACTGAATGCTCAGCCTTGGCAAGTGTCAGGTCCTACCTTTGCTATGGCACAGAGTCCTGGTGAAGGGCTGGTCTGAAGAGCAGGAACGCATGCTGTGTCTTAGAGCAGGTGTTCATTGGACTTTCCCTCTGAGAAATGGGCTTTTTTTGGTACCTTGCCCAGCATACCTTTGAAAGAGGTACAGATCTGTGTGTGCTGGGAAACCTCCCTACGCCTTATAAGCAGGGACACAGAGGAGAAGTGAGATCCTGTTGTCCCAAGTAAGATCCCTCAGTCTCTCACCGTGAGGAGCGAAAGGCTGTTCTTTAGCTGACTGCTTTAATTTGGACACCAGCCACTGAGTGAGTCCTTCCCTCTACTGTAACTATTTGCTTACTGTTCAGGAGAAATAAAATTATAGAGTATAAGATACATTTCTTATTTTAAAGCCTAATACCCAGAGGTCATCCCCTCATTTTCTTCACCACCAACACAAAATTGACTCTGATGGGGGAAGGAGCAATGCTGAGGCAGAACCCACAGCCACAGTGTTTCAGGCTGCATTGCAGTATGAAAAATGAATTTCCCAAACTAGAACGGGGAGAAAAAATTTTGCTTAAATATGAATTTTAAACCTTGCACCTGGTGCAGAAAACATTGAAACATGCTCATCAAGCACTGAAATATGATTTTGGTGAATGACAGGCATTCAAAACAATTTCTAGCACTTGGAATATAAAAATTGTATTTTGGAGAAAAGAAAATAAAGTCGATGCTTAGTTTTAAAAATGAGGTTTTTGTGCTAAAATTAATTTAAATATTTCCAGGTCTTCAAAATTCAACGTGTTTATTCTTTTCAGATTTTTCCTAATATTATTGTAACCAATCAGCACTTGAAAAATGAGTAATACTCTTTCTCTCATATTTTCTGTATTTTTTCTGCTTTATTACAGGTGCTTAAAACAAAACAAAATGGGTCTCTTCTCACAGTAGTTGTGACCCATACCATGAAGCTGAATATTTCAAAGAGTTGATATTGAAATGAGAACTTACATCTCTGTTAAAAAATAATCTGCCTCCTATGCAACTCCTTTAAAATGCGCAGTGAAGATACATTCACCTATTTAAAACTTTGCGTGTCGTACTCAGCAGAAAGCCAGGGAGTAAATCCAGTTTACCTTCACGATAATTTGTTGTTTTGACGTTACTTTGCCTTCGGCGTAGTTTTAGTTTCTATTAAATGCAAAAGCATCGCCGTTCCCGGGATTTGTAATGATTCAAAAGTTTCTGGGGAGATTCCTCCTCGGGAGCAACTGGTTTTTCCTCCTTCGGTTTATCAGACCTCTCAACTCCTGTGGCTTTGGTGGTGGCATTTTCCGGTGGACACCGGACTTGGTGGGATTTGGAGGGGTCACCCAGATCCCTGCCTTTCCCGGAGCTCCACTTCGCCCCGGCCAGGAGCGGGGGCCGACGAGGTGGGGGGCGGCCGGGGCATCCTCCCCGGGGGCAGCGGGGCAGCACCCGGCACAGGAGGCACATGGAATGGAATGAAATAAATGAAATAAAATAAAAAGCAGCGGGAGACGGGTTCACTCGCTGGGTAAGCCCCCGTCTCCCGCAGACCCCCGGTTCCCCCCGCACCCCGCCAGCCTCCTGCATGGCCGGAGCTCCTCCTGCGCCTCCCGCCCCGCTGCTCCCGGGCAGTCCCGGCTGCGGAACGGGGGTCTCCCTGCTCCCTCCTCCTCTGCAACCCGCCGGGCCCGGGGCTGAAATTCCCCCGGCGGCCGGGGAGCCCCTCCAGTCCTGGCGTATTTGCGGGAGAGAGCCACGCTATAGGAAGGGCGGAAGGCAGGGAAAGAAGGCAGGGAGGGGGTGTCAGCACAGCCCAGCGCGGCCTCATCCCCCCTCACTCCTCCCACCAGTGCGTGGTGCCTCTTAACCCCCGGGAACCTCCCTCCCGCGAAGCATTACTCCACTTTGCAGAACACGAGTTGATGAGAAAAAAAATACTTCTCGGCCGCAGCCAGCCATGAGCTGTTTGGATGTTATGTACCAAGTCTACGGTCCTCCCCAGCCCTACTTCGCAGCAGCCTACAGCCCCTACCACCAGGTACGTGTAGGGGACAGCGCAGAAGAGGCAGAAGGTGGGAGGGGTATCGTCTGGAGGATGGCCGTCTGGGGCCTCACCAAAGGGAAAAAGGGAAAAGGAGAAGGGGAGGGGAAAGGGGGGGCTGGAGGGGGGGAGATCTGGGAGCCTGCGATGGTGAGCGGAGCACAGCCGCATCCCACCTTGGCGCGGGGCTCGGCAGGGTACGTACCCCGGCGGCAAACGACGGGCTACGGGATGCCTCGGGAGAGAGGGTGCGATTTTAACCCTCAGAAGGATTTTTAGGGGGGTTTGTTTACTTGTTTGCTTGTTTGTTTTAAAAATGTTTGCTTGTTTGTTTTCTTTACCGGGACGGGCTCCCTCCGAGCGCGGTGGGTCGGGGTAGCGATGTCCACGGTGTGTGGGGACCGTCGGGAGCTGCGAGGCCGGGCTTCCCGGGGCATCGCTCACCGCTGCGTGCCGGCGTCCCGGCCGCTGCCGCGTACNGTATGCCTCGGGAGAGATGGTGCGATTTTAACCCTCAGAAGGATTTTTAGGGGGTTTGTTTACTTGTTTGCTTGTTTGTTTTAAAATGTTTGCTTGTTTGTTTTCTTTACCGGGACGGGCTCCCTCCGAGCGCGGTGGGTCGGGGTAGCGATGTCCACGGTGTGTGGGGACCGTCGGGAGCTGCGAGGCCGGGCTTCCCGGGGCATCGCTCACCGCTGCGTGCCGGCGTCCCGGCCGCTGCCGCGTACGCCGCTTCGTGCAGAGATTTTACAGCCGCCTCGGAGGGCTGCTCCGGAGTTACGCTCTGGAAAGTGGGGGTGCGAGAGACACGGGAGGTTGCATGGTTTCCCCGGTTTGGCGATGGCAGAGGAAGCCGCTGCCGCGAAGGGGAGCAAGGGGCTACAGGATGCTCTCCCGGGGCGCTCTCGGTGGCAGCGGGACCCCGGCCCGTCCCCCAGCCCCCCCGACTGCCGGCAGCGGCCGTCCCCTGCGAGACCCGCGGGTGCTTCGTGGACTGGAGCCGCGTCTCGCCGCCTCACTGCGTGTAGCTCCTCCCGGGCGGTCGCGGGTGTCAACTAATCTCGAGGTTTCAATACAATGATCCCTCCGGCCGCGGGGATGTTTCGGGCACGCACGGCCCGTGGTGCGCGGGGATCTGCTGGCGCCGGGACGCGCACGGTTCCGCGTGGGTCTGGCTAGGCTCCCCGGGCTGCACCTGCTGCACACCGCTTTCCTTTTACTCCTCTGCGTTCCCAGTTTTCCCTCGCCCTTACCCCTTCCAGAAATTCATTCCTTCCTCCCCCAGCATAACAAAAAGGGGATGGATATAGAGAGCAGCGGCCGGGGGCCGAGGCGGGTGCAGCCCCCGCGCAGTGCCGGGCCGGGGCCAGCGGCGTGCCGGTCCCTGTGCCGCCTCCGGCGCCCGGCAGCGGGGCCCGGTACCCGTCACAAATAGCAGATGATGTCTTCCCCCACCTTGCCTTCCCTCCCACCACCCCTTCAGCCCCCGGCACACGGCTTATGACACTATTAAGGGGGATGATCATTACCTCAATGGCCGAACAGGGAGCCAAGCGGGAAGGCGGTCGTCGCGACGAGTGACATTATTAAATATATCGCGCGTCTTGGCCCAAGACTCTGCCCCGTCCCTTCGGTTCTCCCCCCGCCGGCCGCCCCAAGGCTCTGTCCGCAGCGGCCAAGCCCGGGCTCCGCGTCCCAGCGCTTATTGCTAAGAAACTCCCAGCAGCTGCAGACACGCTAACGCGCATGAAGAGGGGAAACATCCGGCAAACTTCTCAACGCCTGCTGTTTTCCCCCTCGGCGGAGTCCAGTAAAAGGAGATTGACCTTATAGTAAATGCCTGGAGCTTCTTGCTGTCCAGGGAAATGCTGAGTTTTGCCCTAAAATGTGTTTAAGACTGCCAGTCCTTTTCCCCCCTCTTTCCTTCTCCCTCGCCGCTCTGGGTTACAGGGCACACTTTGCACCAGATTTTCGGAGCCGGGGACCGAGCGGCTCCCGCCTTCTCCCAGCTGCCGGCGCTACTCCGTGGGTGCTCGGCCGTCGCCCGCCCGTGCCCCCGCGTTGCAGCCCCTTGGCGGCCGCCGTCCACTCCGGAGCCAGCTCCAAAGAGCCTTCTTGTGCGGGGCTTGGTGTGGGGGTACCCGGCGGTGTGACCCCCGCCCGGCCGCGCCTTCCCCACCCGGCGGCTGTCTTGCTCCATCCCGGCCGGCACCTGTGGGTTTCGGGCCCCCAGCCCTATTTGCAGTCTCTTAGCTGCCCCCGGACTCCAGAGGGTGATAAGGGGATGTGGGGACTGTGGTGCGTGCTGAGGGAACGGCGGGCAGCCGAGGACCAGACTTTTGCATCCTCTCGGAAAGACCGCGGGAGAGGGTTCTGCGCTGCACGCCGACTGGCACAGGGCGGGCCGGCGCACCTTGGCTGTGCTGCGTGACCGGCTCCGTTTTATTTCCTTCCCTGCAGAAACTCGCCTTTTATTCCAAAATGCAAGAAGCCCCGGAGAGCGGCAGCAGCGCCAGCGCCGGCAGCTCCTTCTCCAGCCACCCCGCGGCCAGCATCAAGGAGGAGGACTGCAGCCCCGAGAAGGAGCGACCCCCCGAGGCCGAGTACATCAGCTCCCGCTGTGTCCTCTTCACCTACTTCCAGGGGGACATCAGCGCCGTGGTGGACGAGCACTTCAGCCGGGCGCTCAGCCAGCCCAGCAGCTTCTCCCTGGGCAGCGCGAAGGCGGCGCGGAACGCGGGCTCCTGGCGGGGTGAGCGCGCAGCGCGGCGCGGGGGGCGCGCGGGGTGCGGGGGGCGGCGGAGGCCCCCTCTGGGCCGGCACCTCGTCCCCATCTCGCCTGCGCATCCCGGCTCTCTCCTCTCTCCCACCAGCGGGTGGTGCCCGGCAGGCATCCCCTGGGATCCCAGGCCAGGAGCTGCCAGCTGCTTGGCCCTCTTAGGGTAAAAAAGGAAAGAATAAAGCCCTTCAGATTATGCCGGGCGGCCATGGCCCAGGGAGGAAGTGGCCTGGGAGGCGGTCGGGGGAAACAAATTGTCTTTTCACTGCAGGTGCTTTACTCCAATTAGCGGTGGAGTGACCCCCAAACTGAGATTGTGACAAATGCATCCCCCATTGACCCTAGCTTTCAGTTTAGAGTAGTCATAGTGATGGGAGCAAAGCAAAAAGCAAATGT
The DNA here is from genome assembly GCA_013399875.1 of Gymnorhina tibicen. Classification (NCBI taxonomy): domain Eukaryota; kingdom Metazoa; phylum Chordata; class Aves; order Passeriformes; family Artamidae; genus Gymnorhina; species Gymnorhina tibicen. Next base: position 827,862 of record VXAZ01000256.1, read on the forward strand.
GGGAACCATCTCATCAGCTTCCCACCTCTAAAAAAACCGATTGTGTGTCCCTGGATCTTGCTCTGCATGTATCACCACCCTGATTGCTTCTGGAGCACTGACAAGGACTCTTAAGTTTCTGAAAACAAGGGCTTCCAGACCTGCCCATGGCCATATGCTGTCAAGGCCAAGGCCATGGCTTATGTACTGTGGCGTATAGGTAAAACCTTATAAAACGAAGGCCTTTTTGCCTTTGTAAAAAAAATGTGGCTCAGGCCTGTTACTTCGGCTGAGTAGAAAAGGACTGTGGGAAAGAGACACAGCTGAATTAGGGGTAGAAAAACATGCTGTGTGACCATCGCGTGCTCACGCCGTGGTGTGTGGTGGCTGGTTGAATTATGTTTGTTGTGCTTTAAAACTATGTAAACAGATAACCAGCTAACTGCTTAAAAAGGCCGGGTTTTTGCAATAAAGGGGCTCTCCTTTGCACCTGCCTGGGGACTCTGCATCGCTCATTATCACAATGCACAGCTCTCCATATCCGTGCCTGATTCACGCTGGACAGGCCCATGAGGGTACGCAGGGCAGAGGGGAATAACCTTCCCCACACTCTATCTGCCAGAGAGTTAAGGCTGGCGCTTCCTTGTGGGCAGTCTTAGTAACCCTCCCTCACAGGGCCACCTGCTCAGCCAAGGCTTGTTTCCCAGTCCCTGCATGAATTGCTGTCTGTGGTGTCTAAGAATATTTTCCGGGTGAGAGATATTCAGTGCTGGAATTGATGGCAGGAGAGGTTTTTTTGCTCATCATGAACTGCTTCCTCTTCTCCCAAGCAATGCCAAGGCTCAGAGCTGACATACTTCCCTGGCAAAGAAGTATTAGGAGCATTTTTTTCAGGAACAGTGTGCATTCCCAGTTAATCATGCATAACATCTATTTGTGCTATTAATAATCACCAGTCCATCTTGTGTGTTGCTTACTGCGCTAAGAAAATGTAGGGTCCTTGTCCTTTGCCCTGCCAATCTCCAAAGACCTGCAGAGGGATTCCCAAAAATGTTGACAATATACCTAAGAAACAGGCCAGTGCAATAGATGGAGAATTGCCCCCAGATATTTGAGTAATTCAAGCTTGCTTTTAGTCACATCTCTCGCTGTTCCTGCCAACTTTGCAACTGCACTGAGGCAGCAACCACTTTCCAGGAAGTGTTGGGCGTAAATGCTTCAACAAGGAGACTACTATGAAAACAAGTAAGAAAAAACCCAATCCTGAAAATTTCAGTGGTGCATAATAGCTCTCACTCCGTTTCCACTACTGAAGAAAAGAGATGTTTCTCTTGCCTTAGATAACAACCTTTTGCCCATCTACATACTAAGAGAAACCTGGAGCAAATAGTTGGAGTTTCATGGATAAGCCATAGGCTAGGTGCGTTGGATGTTTAGTTGGAGAGGAATCCGTACTTGTTTGGAGCAAGTTCTTGTGTTTGGCAGCTTTTTGTGGAATAAAGGGAATGAAAGGATTGCTTTGGGTGGATCAGGGAGGGACAGAACTCTAGGGAAAGGAGATCAAGGCTTGTGGGGTGTGCTCTTTGCTGACTTTCCCACTTCCCTCACCCAGATGGTTCCTTCCCAATGAGCCAGCGCATCTTCCCGCCATCCTTCTGGAACAGCACGTACCAGCCCTCCTCGGTCCCAGCCAGCCTGAGCAGCCCCCTGGCAGCTGCCGCCCACAGCGAACTGCCCTTTGCCGCGGCCACCGACCCCTACGCGCCTGCCTCCCTGCACAGCCACCTGCACCAAGGCGGCCCCGAGCCCTGGCTCCATGCCCACCACCACCACCACCACCACCACCACCCCTACATTGGGACACAGAGCACTGCCTACCCCCGCCCCACCGCCATGCACGAGGTCTACGGGCCCCACTTCGACCCCCGCTACGGCTCACTCCTGGTGCCCACCGCCTCCGTCCGCCCCCACCGCCTCACCCCCGCCTCCGTTTCCACACCGGTCAGTCCCCCCTGTGAACTGGGCAAGAGCGAAGCGGGCGCTGCTGCGGCCTGGACGACACCGGGCCCCTTCCCCAATGCAACGGGGGACATGGCACAGAGCATCGGCCTCAATGTGGACACAGGTAATGAGCTGCCCTTGGTCCCTGCAGGTGCCCCAGCTCAGCTGCACCCCTGATCCCTGACTCCACACCATCCATAGCATTAGGGAAGGACTCATGGTGGGTGGCTGAGGTTCTGCTGTGGGGGAATGAAGTGAGGGTGGAAGCCCCATGTGTGACTCCTGAGCTCTGCCCTGGGTTCTCTTCTTGGGGCTCTCAGGCCAGGCAAGTGAGGAAGGGAGAGGAAGGATGAGACAGGCCAGAACATTACATCTCCACAACATTATTTGTGTTTCTGATGCCCTCAAACATGCCCTATGGCTACAGGTTGCTTTGAGGTACTTTTGTCTTGGCCCTGGCCTTGCTCCTGCATTGAGCAGCGAGAGTTTGAAGCAGAATAGAGCAGCCCCAAAGGTCGCTGCTTGGCCCCATCCATGTGCTGCCCTGAGAGGTCATTTCTAGACAACACGCAGTTTCATGAACTAGTTCTTCTCCTTATTTACCTTTTCCTTCCAGTTTTTGAGATGAAAGCACGATTGCATTTGCTGAGCAAAAAACGCAGTGGTTTTTCCCTGGTAGTGCCTGTTGGAGTGTCTGGAACTAAGGCTGTGGCTGTAGTGCTGACAAAAATGGGTACACAGGCACAGTCAGCAGTGACAGATCCTGAGTCAGTGGTTGTGAAGGCAAGGAAAGTCTGCTTCATGCTGGTTTCACTATTGCAGCCACTAATGGGTCCTTACGGTGTCCTCACTTTAAGCAAGAGGGACGTGTGCCTGTTTCCAGTCTGGCTTGGGCTCTTCTCCTTGTTTCACAGCCTTCTGGGGCTCTGGAGATCCCATGCTTTAGACTGATCTCAGCTGGCAAGAAATGCAATTTGTTTTCCTCTGTCCTTAAATGCCTGTATCTATTCTTCTTCCTTTTTTTTTTCTTCTCTCCGTTCTCAGGTTTGCAACCTCAGGATAAAAGCAAGGATCTGTACTGGTTTTAGAGCTGTCCTTCACTCTTCTTCCCCTGGCTCTCCCCTGTAGCTCTCTACCCGTTAGACATGGTGGCATTCAGAGCTGAAATCGGGTCAGTTTGTAACAGCTTCTGATCTTGGTTTGCAGCTCGCCGTTACTCCTTCTGTGGTGGATCCCTTCTGAGCTGATGTGCTGACTCAAAGACTCTCAGATCCCCCCTTGCCCTTTTCCAAGCCCACCGTGGCCCTGCTGCTCGGGGAAAGACAACGGGATTTAAAAGGACCTGGCATTGCAAGGGGGATACTTTAGACTTACTTCGGAAAGGGAAGTCCTTCTGTTGCAAGAGGAGAGCCAAAGACATTGAACTTCTATTTAAGCAGACCCCACAGCCAGACCTGCAGCCAGACTACTCTGAAAGAGTCAAATGACATCATGGATGGTGATGCAAAACCACTGACCTTCATACAGGGAGCAGATGAAATTGTGGGGGGTTTTCTAGTGGTGTGAATATTTTTTTATGGCAGTGAAAGTTATTTCTTGAATGCAAACATGGCAAAGCTACTCAGCAGTAGTAGATGGATTTTTACTTTGCATTATAGAAAAGTAAAAGGAGAAGAAACTGGAACTCGCGAACATTTTTGGACTATCAAGGAACCAGTCAGATTTTTGAGCTTTGTAGTTGTGAGTGGCAAGTGTCTGACTGGGGCCACCTGCCCTGGACTTGCAGATATGCAGCTGTTCCCCTCACAACTGCTTAAATCCCAGAAAGACGAAAACCAAGGTGGCACTTCTCAGAGTTTGGCACATTTGCATTGGATGTATAACAGTTGTTTGGTTGGGGGTGGGGGTTGTTTGGTTGGTTTTGGTTGGTAGTTTTTTTTGTTGTTGTTTTTTGGGTTTTTTTTTTCTTTTTACAATAAACATTTTCTGGTGAAAGCAAAACCCTCTTAAAGCAGGGGGAGAAAGGAATCTGATGAAGAATGGCTCACCCTCAACCCAACAGCCTTTAAGGGGAACACCAGAAAGAAAAGCACATGATGGACAGTAGGTCTGAGTTGCCTCTAACACTTCCCTTTGTCTACTTGTTGCTGCCATTTTGCCACTTTAGTAGTTGTTTTGTTTGGGGTTTTTTGAAAGGGGGAAGAGGATAGATATTTAACAGTAGCAAAGCTGTATTAAAGGTATCTCCTTCTTTCACCCTGTGTACTTTAATGAAGAATTAAAGCTAAATAAGAGAAATGAGGCAAAACTGGAAAATCCAGGATGAGAAAAGTATCTCTCATGTGGATGAAGTGAGTTATTTTATTATTTTGCATGAAAGATAAATAGAAATCCTAACAGTTGAAAATATTTTCTTAGTGAGTAAAATACACAGAGATAATACAAAAGATAAGAAAATATGAGACCATTGCAGTGCTACATTTTAGTGTATGGTGTGTCTGTAAGGTTGGTTAAAGTAAGGGAGCTGGTTCATATTTCTTCTACTAGAAGAGGGGACTGTAGCATATAGAATTGTTATTGCAGTGGTAAATTTAAATGTTGTTACCAGGTGACGAATAATTAATGAAACAGGCAGAAATGGCAATTACCCTGTACTTAAAGCTGAGTTTTTTATTGACAAAACATCTGATCCCAACACTACTGTGTTTTGGTGTTTGTTTGGTTGTTTTTTTTTCTCAATGTAATGTCTCTGAAGCTGACAAATTTTAAGGCATATAGTAGGAGATTCCTGACATTACCCCGTGACACTAGGAGAAGCAGTAGAAAATGGACTTCTGAGCTGTGATGAGAGTTTTTACCTTCCACACTCTCACAAAAGCTGGCATAATGTTCACCGTGTGTCAGAAGTGGAGTTATGAATAACCCAAACTTGCTTCTCCTAGGTTTGGTGATAACTCAGTTTCTGGGAAAGAACAGTAATCCTGATAGAAAGAGTTTGACAAAGCAGTGTGAGTACGTATGGTGAGAAGCTGACAAGGAGCACCCCCGGCCAGAGCTTAGCAAATGGCAGGGGGGAACTTGCCGTGATTCCTTCAGCCAGACAAACCGATGGGCATTTTTCCCTCAGCTTCCAAATAGCCAGAGCCCAGACAAGCTGCAAAGGGCAAGGGAATGACCCCAGAATTTACGTTATTGGTTAAACCAAAAACATTCTGAGGTGTTTATCAAGGAAGAAGGCACCAGCTTTTTGCAGGACAAAAGTAACTAAAAATGGCATTTAACTTGAAGTTAGCAGGGTCATTTTGTGAGCATTTGCCTGAGGGTATTTTCAGGCTGTTTATAAAGGTTGTTTGTTGTTTTTTTCTTTAAGATAGATCTATCATTGGTTGTGCTTCACCACAATTATTTCTGTTTACTTTCTTTTTTCCTCCCCTCTTCTCTGCAATTCTTAACGAGGAGGGCTGAGTGACACAGCCCAAATACATTTAGAAATACTCATGTAAGCATAAACCAGTCATTTACTACATTGGCATTTACAGTTCATTTTGACTGCGAATGTATTCAAGCATGAAAATTTATGCAATGAATACATGAATATTGGTTTGGCATTTGTTCTGTGGGTACATTTTTTACTGTTGTATCATGAAAGCATCTAAACAGAAAAGCCAAGACAGCGGCTCAAGGTGTTAAAAGTGAAAACAACTTTTTAAAAATGCTCCTGCTCTGGGTGGACTGCACCCTGAAAGCACACATGCCCTGTTTTGGCTAATCCTTGCAGTTTTGCTCACTCTGCGTTATTCTGACTCCTGAAGGACAGCTCACAGCACCGACCTTTAAGGCTTGCACATTAGTGTTTGCAGGACTGGGGCCACAGCTCCTAATGCAGTAAGTGCATATGACCTCCATGCCATTTCTCAAGTCTGTTTTATTCCTCTTTGCATCATAAGTTATTACTCCCTTAGTCATGAATGCTTGCAGAAAATCTGGAATTACGAAAGAAACCCTTCTTAGATGTTACGTAAATATTACCTGCCATGTGCTTGCCACATACTGAAAGGGATGTGAGTCCCCATCCCTGCAGCCTGAAGAGCAGATCCTCCTGCTGTCTCTTTCTGAATGTCATGCACCAGACTGTGCTCTCTAGCTGCCCACCTGACAAACAGACTAGCCCAGCCGGGACAGACAGACAGACACAAACGTCTTCAAACCCGTTTGTGCAGAGTCCAGTGAAGGAGGCAGAGAAACAGGATCTGCTGCAGAGCATGGCAGTGCTGGACATAGCAAGGGTATCTTCTGCTGCCCAATAGCAAGAGTTTCCTCTCCACAAGGAGTTTCCAAAATGAGCTCTGGATGTATTCACCACAGATATTTATTTCCCTTTCTGAAAATAGCTGAAAATTAGCAAAGCATGAAGGAGTACTGTTTTAATGATCTCTGAGGTTAAAAGTGATCTGTCAAGGGAAGGATGGAGGTGGGGATAGGGCATGGTATTTATGGGTGCAGTCTCCACTTTATTTTAATGTGTTTTTTGCTTCAGTATCGCTGCAGTCACAAGAATGCAGCATAAAATTCTTAAATGCATATATGTGCCCCTACACTTACAGTCTAATGTTGGAGAGCTTTAGGGTAATGTTACTTACTTCTCATCTCCTTTTCCAGTGTGTTTGCCATAGGAGCCCCCAGCAGAGGAGGAGGAAGGGAGGAGACAGACAGTGAAAGAGAGTTTGAATAACCCCTTTTGCGTCCCCTAGACTGTGTGCTGCTGCCTCTGGGGAAATGTATCTGCCCTGTCTCCTCCTTGGGTCAGGAGCTGCCGACCCTTCTCGCCTTCCCTTTGAAGTCTTATTTAGGTTCACAAGACAAGCTCTTGCTAGGGCTTAAATGCTGGGCCCTTCTTGGAAGGGAGGAAAATGCTGCTGGTGGCTTTGGATGCAGCAGCGTTCTCTGACAGTTGCTGTGCATCTTTTTCTGGGCAAGTGTTGTAATTAATGTGCCCTTTTGATTACAGAAGGATGAGACAGCTCCTGTGGAGGATTGTAGTGCCCTGGCTGTGTTCCCGGGCCTGCCACCCAGAGGAGCAGTTGCAGCAGGGAAAGGAGAGGATCCTATGATTATTTTCAGGAGTGAGATGTTGATTTCATATGCTAGGCAATTTTGCATAGGAAAATGCAAGTAGGAGATCATAAAAAAAAAGAAAAAGGGGAAAAGGAAAAAGAAGAAGAAAAAGAAGAAGAAAAAGAAGAAGAAAAAGAAGAAGAAAAAGAAGAAGAAGAAGAAGAAGAAGAAGAAGAAAAAGAAAAAGAAAAAGAAAAAAGAAAAAGAAAAAGAAAAAGAAAAAGAAAAAGAAAAAGAAAAAGAAAAAGAAAAAGAAAAAGAAAAAGAAAAAGAAAAAGAAAAAGAAAAAGAAAAAGAAGTTTTATTTCAGACAGTTCTCAAGCTTTGGGACTACAGCCTGGGGAACCATATTGTTAATTTAGTTCCCAGCGTGGTAACGCTATTGTCTAATCTGAATGTGGTGACAAGCGACTCAGCCTGGGCTCTTCATGTCCATTTCTAATCATAGAGGAGGAGTTACCTTTGCAGTGCACTTTCTACTGCCTCCTTAGCCAGGCAACTTGGGAATAATGTGCATCAAAGCGGTAAACGCAAATTGTAGCAGAGAGGCCCTGGGGTGCCATGTCCCCATCCTCCTGCCCCTGCCCTCTCTGCATCAGCTCCCACAAGAGATAGGGACGGTGCTGGAAGAGCCCGTTCAGGTGTGCCAGAGTGCAGGAGTGCAGGCATGCAGAGAGCACGAATGCAGATGTGCAGGGTGCAGGTGTGCAGGTGTGCAGGGTATGGGATTGTATGTGCGCAGGGGTGCAGAGGAGCAGGGGTGCAGGGGCATTGGGTTGCAGGGTGCAGGTGTGCACATCCCTGGTCCCCACTCTCATGCATGGGCACTTCCATTTGCCATGCTCGGCTGTGTTCCACACAAGCACAGTCTGGCCAAGGTCTGGAGCATTTCTTTAGGTCTGTGCCAGTTGCTTATTTGTTCCTGGTAAAGGCAGGATAAACACCTGGCAAGAGTGCTGTCCCATTAGGAGGTGTAATACCACATTGGATATTACTGAGCGTACTCCATGTCCCTGCTGCATGTCACATTTCATTTTGCCCTACCTGGCCCGGGTACAGCTGCAAGGTGCCCCTCCTCCCTCATCATACCCACCCCAACTTCTCTGCTTCTCCTCTCCCTGACTTCTGTCCTCAGCCCAGACCCCTCATCTCATCCCCTCTCTGTTCTCCTGCCTCACCCGGGTTCTTCCCTCCTGCACTTAGTTCTGGCCCCACACTGCAGCCGCGAGAAGCAAAGAAACAGTGTTAGGAGGAACACAAACTTTCCTGTCAATGTTTGCATGGAGTCAGTATTTACATGATAAACAGAGTTGGACAAACACAGGCCTCCTCAGGAAGAGCCAGTGCACTGGTCTCAATCCTGCACCGAACCACTGTGGCAGATGATCCAGTGGAACAACTCCTTTTTTCCAGAAGCTGGGTCCTAAAGAACTGTGACAGCCCCAGCTGCACACAGACACAAATGATTATTCTCTCTTGACAGACCTCCACAGCTCCCTCCTTGTATTTAACTGCAGTCCAAGTGAGCTGGATCAGGAAAGAGACACTTGATAGCTGCTGTTTCCGTGGTTGAAATATTTGTGAAGTTAGCGCATAATCTGAAAGCAGAAGCTAATAAATTATAGGGTGCTAATTGGGGCCGGAGTGGAGCCGTCAATCATATTATCCTAAACACACAGAGACCCTCATAACCTAAAAAGGCAAGAAAGCCTCTAGGAACAGCTCCCAGTTGTCACTAGCCATGACCTCCACTTCAGTGAGTGCACAGAGAGTCAAGGCAGAGAGTTTATTCTGCTAAGAAAATGCAAATCCTGTATTTAAGAGAGCACTTGTATTTGACTTTGTTTACACTCTTTGGGAGTGTATTTCCAAGGGCACTTTATTGTTTTCCTTTGCCACTTAATTTGACACTTTTGTCACTTTAAAATAAAGTGTAGGTCAGATAAGAATTTGCAATTTGTATATTTGCATAGTCCTTAGAGTAACACTCATTTTATTCACAGTCCAACCTCCTTGCATATAGGCTTGTTTTTTAAAAAACATCCTGTTACTCATATATCTTTTATTGCTTCCCATACCCCAGAAACATATATTCCACTTAGGACCTGCAGGACTCTGTGATCTGAGCCAAAACACAAATGTGCAAACGTGGTAACTATAGGGCAGCTCTAATCACTTTGTCACTACTTTTTCTTATACTGCTTCCATCAAGATCAAGTATTTTACTCATAATATGAAACTGAATCAAAGAATGCTAAAGAGATTTTTAGTAACACTTTTCCCCAGAAATTTATTTCTGTATGGAAATAGGTAGGCATTCCAGAAAGCATTCCCTGAAGAAAATATCTGAATAGATCAGATCACCTTGAGGGCCATCACACAGCACATGCAGGACAATCAGGGCATCAGGCTCAGGCAGCATGGGTTTACCAAAGGCGCGTCTTGCTTGACTAATCTGATCTCCTTTTATGGCAAGATGACCCACTTAGTGGATGAGGAAAAGGCTGTGGATGTTGTCTGCCTGGACTTTAGTAAAGCCTTTGACACTGTTTCCCGCGGTGTTCTCCTGAAGAAACTGGCTGCTCGTGGCTTGGCCAGGGTTTTACCCAGCTCACTGGGTGAAAAGCTGGCTGGATGGCCGGGCCCAGAGAGTGGTGGTGAAGGGGGATATACCCAGTGGGCAGTGGTCACAAGCGGTGTCCCCCCAGGCTCAGTACTGGGGCCACTCCTGTTAATATCTTAATCAGTGTTCTGGATGAGGGGATCAAGTGTTGCCTCAGTCATTTTGCAGACAACACCAAGTTGAGCAGGAGCGTTGATCTGCCAGAGGGCAGGAAGGCTCTGTGGAGGCATCTGGACAGACTGGATCTGTGGGCCAAGGCCAACTGTGGGAGGTTCAACAAGGCCAAGTGACAGGTCCTGCCCTAGGGTTACAACAACCCCCTGCAATGCTACAGGCTGGAGGAAGAGTGGCTGGAAAGCTGCCCAGAGGAAAAGGACCTGGGGGTGCTGGTTGGCATTTGATTGAACACGATCCAGCTGTGCCCAGGTGGCCAAGAAGGCCAATGGCGTTCTGGCTTGTGTCAGAAATCGTGTGGCCAGCAGCACCAGGGCAGGGATTGTCCCTCTGTACTCGGCACTGGTGAGGCCGCACCTCCAATCCTGCATCCAGCTCTGGGCCCCTCATGACAAGAAGGACATTGAGGTGCTGGAGCGAGTCCAGACAAGGGCAACAGAGCTAGTGAAGGGTCTGGGGCACAAGTCTTGTGAGGAGCAGCTGAAGGAGCTGGGATTGCTTAGCCTGGAGAAAAGGAGACTCAGAGGAGACTTTATCACTCTCTACAACTGCCTGCAAGTGAGGTGGAGCAATTTCTCACAGGTAACAAGTGGCAGGACAAGGGGACATAGCCTCAAGCTGTGCCATGGGAGGTTCAGGTTGGACATTAGGAAGAATTTCTTCATGGAAATGGCTGTCAAGCATTGGAATGGATTGACGAGGTGGCAGAGTCACTATCCCTGGAAGTGTCCAAGAAATAACAGGACATGGCACTTAGTGCTATGGTTTAGTTGACAAAGTTGTGATTGTTCAAAAGTTGGACTCCATGATCTTGGAGGAGATCATTTCCAACATTGATTCTGTGAATCTATGAAGGGCATCAGAGCTGGCTAAGGGTCTTGAGCACAAATCTTATGTGAAGCAGCTGAGGGAACTGGGGCTATTTAGCCTGGAGAAAAGGAGGCTCAAGAGTAACCTTATCAGTCTCTATGACTACCTGAAAGGAGGTTGTAAGAAGGTGGGGTCTGTTTCTTCTCCTAAGTAACAAGCGACAGAATGAGAGGAAACAGCCTCAAGTTGCACCAAGGGAGGTTTAGATTGGATTTTATGGGACATTTCATCTCAAAAAGGTACATCAAGCATCAGAACAGGCTGCTCAGGGAAGTGGTGGAGTCACCATCCCAGGAGGGATTTAAAAGATGTGTAGATCTGGTGCTTGGGGACGTGGTTTAGTGGTGCACTAGGCAGTGCTAGGTTGATGGTTGAACTCAATGATCTCAGAAGTCTTTACCAACCTAAATGATTCTATTCTATTCCTGAAAGAAAATCCAGCTATGTCAACAGAATTGCAAAAAGAATTAATATCCAAACAGGGACTGGTTATTTTACAGCCCTGTTCTCACAGTAAAAGATAGAAGACAGCAATGAATATCCCCCAAATGGAAGATACCACACAAAGAAGTTAATGCATTATAAAAAAGGTTATTTATACAGCAGTATCAGTTATGTCAGTGGCAATAATGACAATATTTTGGCATCTTCACTTGGCTTTGATACCCTACGTTTCTGGCTATTTTTTAGAGTTAAAACATAATATCAGTTAGAGTTGCTAAGTGTCATTATAAATAGAGCTGTGATTGTTTGAAAAATCCAGCTGGTATGCAAGCTTCTGCAACTCACTCCAGAGTGTGTGTGTAACAAAAATTTTCAAGGATTAATTAAATGAAAGTGAGTTAGAATTTTTTAAACACTAACAGACTTGTCAGGGCTCGTTTACAGACATTCTTCTCTGCAACATCTTTTTTCAGGTCTGTTATAGCTGAATTATATCAGCTTTGTGTAGGAAGAGGTAAATTTGAATCTAGAACAAAGCTTGCCTTCACAGTTACTGTTAAAATGCATAGTCCTAAACCTGAATTACAGAGGAACAATTTCATCTGATTATATATATTTATCAGATTATATATATATCAGTAAAGTCACACCTGAGGACTCAAACCATCATATACAGCATGCCACAGATGTCAAAGAAAATTTTAAGAAGAGAAAATAACCTGGAGACATTAGTGAATTCAAATAAATGATAAAACTTCTCTGCTGAAAACCATTGTGGAAAGCAAGGGTGCAGTGACTGCCATCAGGATCTTCGTGCCCTTCTATACATGTGGTGAGAGAAGCAAATTTTGAGGGGTATTTTGATCTAGAGGGTGTTACTAGTATCTGTTATGTAGGGTACCAGGAAAGCTGAGGAACAACAACACTAGTCTCAGTCCTGGACCCTGGCTTGAGGGTCTCAGATAAGTTAGGCTGAGGTGAATGTAGTTCTTGACTTTCTTGTTCTCAACACTTACTAGTTTCTTCAGGTAACAAAGACTAACAGAAAAAACTTGTGTTAGCAGTGTAGCTATACAACCTTTTGCTTTTCTGGTGGTCATCTTTAAGTTTCCTAATTCTTGTGATGATGCTATTGAATGACTGACAGTAAAGTCTCCCAGACCTGTATGTTAAATATAAAAAAGGCAAAGAAATCATCTTGACACTCCAAGTTTTTCTGTCTGTGGTGATAAAACCAAAGATGTCTTTTGCCTTTCATATCACAACAAATCATCCTTTCAAGCTGTATAAGTTTTCCCTTCAGAGCTCTTGACAGCCACATTCCCATAGCTTATGTCAAACTGCTCGGCACTCCCTCTGTGGCACATGGGGATCAGAGAGTGATGCTGCTAGAGCCTGGCATATATCTCAGCAGCAGCTACATGCACATTTCCATAATTTTATCTCTGATCTAATAAGAACTCAATATTCTTGTCATAAAACATTGGTTTTTCTTTCATAGCATCCCGATCATGGTCCCAAATAGAAAGCAGATGGTACACAGATTTTGGATAGATCTGGTCATCAGTATGTGCCAGCTCAAAAGCCCTTGCAAGCAACCCTGAAAAACAGAAATGCACTGGTGGCTGGGTGCTACCACCTACTGTACACCTGACGATAAAAAACTTAGAACTGATGCCACTGAAAATGCTGCCTTAGTTAATCAGTAACATCTGCCCTGGCCCTTCACATTTACAAAATTATTTACAAATATTAATTAATCGCCAGAGCATTTGTGTTGGGTTGTAGTAAATAATAATCATAGCTAGAAGTAGCATATTTTTCACCCATTCATATGAATGTCAAGTCTGCAGTTGAAGGACTAGACAATCCAGCTACAGACATATGGTATGTCCATCTCTACCCAAGCACAGGTCAGAGTTCAGCCATGGCCATTTGAGAGCCCAGCACTCCTGGGTTGTGTGTGTGGTATCATGTGTGCAGCGTGTTCACCAGTGTTGCTCAGTGTCTGTGCTGTCAGCAAGGATCAAGGAGGAGCCTGATACAGGAACTGGCTGTGGCCCAGAGACTCACCTGGGGCATCTCCTGATCAGTGCCTGGGGGCACGTCTCCTCTTCCCCAGCAGATTACAGACTGCACTGGGTTGGAGTGTATTGTCTTCACAGCAGCTTGTCTTGAATTGTATTTCAGATTTGCAACCAAAACAATAACACAGTAATATTTTAGTTATTGCTGCTAAGTGCCTGCACAGAATCAAAGCCTTCTCTGCTTCTCACTCTGTGTCCCCTCCCCAGTGAACAGACTGAGGGTGCACAGGGAGTTGGGAGGGGACACAACCAGGCAGTTGACTCAAATTAACCAAAGAGATATTCCATGCCATATAATGTGATGCTCAGCAATAAAATGGAGAAGGGGAAACTTAAAGAGATTGGCCCTCTTTTGTTCAGGAACTGGCTGGATGTAGGTCTACCTGTCTCAGGAAAAAATTAAGCTAAACAGTTGGAGAGAATTTTTCTACTGCTGTACATCAGCTTAGCTTAACATATTTAACCTGATTTACAGCAGCTGAAACTTGGGTCCATGTGCCTTATACTACTCTTATCTCACATATAACCCTTCTGATATGTCAGGATTCTTTTCTGCCCTAAACACCTATTTCCTTTAAATGACATTATCACCCTTAAATGCATCTATACTTATTTAAAATCTGTAGCCTTGAAAGTCAAAACACTTGAACTCAAGAATTTCTTGACTCTTTCCCTTGATCTGCCACAGGAGGAGGTAACAACAGAGGCAAACACAGGCTGTGTAACACCCATTTTCCTGCCCAAGAGAGAATGTGCTTAAGAGGTCTTTCATTCTCATCACCTCTTATGTGTGTCTTCCCTGCTGTGTCCAAAAGTAGGATGAAAACTGCCATCAGGCTCTGTCTGCTGATGTCTGCAAGAGCTGACCCTCTGATAGTGAATAAGTGTTGATGAGAAAGACATGAATCATCAAGAAGAGTTTGAATGAAGAGAGGAAGCAACACTTCAATAAGACAGAGAAGGTGAAATCATGAAGATGTGTAAAGAGAAGGGTCATACAGAAACATGAGGGAACAAGAAACTCTCTTCAAGTAGAATCATGAGTGGATGCAAGTGAGGTTAAGTTAGTCTACACCAAATTCAGCTTTACCATAACTCAGTGCAATAGTTGCATTTGCATACTTGCTTCTCTGAGGCAGGAAAATGAGGGAGGGACAATGGAGTTTAGGCCCATGTATGAGTAGGGCCATGCTCAGAGCACACACGGTATCACTGAGCATGACTCAGATGACTGCGATTACTGGGAAATTCAGTTGTAACTGAATTCAACAAGTTATAGATCAGGATTCTCAAATTTGGATGAATAAATTTGTTTTTTATCCTGACCAATACATTTTTCATATTATCAGGTGCAAAAGGCATAGGTCACTGGTCAATATCCTAGGGTTTCATTTATTGGCCGTGTACGAAACTTAACACTTCCTCATCATACCGCTCTAAAGTCTTCACTAAAACTAGTCTTGTCTTGCAACACTTAAAAATGTGAACACATTTCTTTCTGTGCTGCTTTGGATATTTGTGACTGCTTCAAGACCTGAAGGGCATTACTCCTGACTGCTCTCTGTCACTGATGCTCATCTTGCCCACTAACCCAGTTAACACGTTGGTTAGGCTCTTCCATGATTCTTTTCCGATGCAGACCTACACAAAACTGAATTGACTTGGGATATCAGAACACAGGTGCTCGCAAGGCCTGTGAAAGGTGTTGTCTTGACAAAATTTGTGGAGGATTGAAGGCTTCTCCTGCTAAAGATAGAGATATTGTATGGAGTCCTGTTGTTCAAAACCTTTGTGGCTTGCTGACTGAGCAGTCTTCTTGACTTAAGTGGACCTATGCACACGGAAGACATTCAGGTGTGGTGGATACAGAACTGGGATCCTCCTGGTTTCTGGCCAGCACATGCCATAGGTTAGCAAACATTAGTAATTTTTAAATTACTGAAATGGAAGGAATGGCTGTACAATCAATCAAGCAGCACTCGAAGAGAAAGGAAACATAATACAGTATTTATTTGTTTATCCGTTGCTCACGGTCTGGTGAACATAGTGAAATGCTGCAATTGTTTTTACTAGCAAATCTGTCTTTTACACTGATTTGTAGATGAAGAAAAATATTTATATGATGATTGAATGGGCTTTTCCAGGGACTCTGAAGAATCCTAATTCAAAATATCTCAATTTCTCTTTCATTTCAGTAAAATGTTCAGACTCCAAATTTCTTGTTCATCTGTGTTGAATCTCCATTTAGGAAACTTTTGAAGCTTGATTGCAGTGGAGTTGCTTCTTATAAATGTATACATTCTGACATCAGACAGAGCCTTTACTCCTCTCCAGTGTGCCCCATTATCAAATATTTGCATAAAATTATAGCATGTTTCTAGCTTCCTGAAAGATGTCAGTGCTCTGTGTAATTTGCAAACTACTGCTCATGATGAAAGGCTAGAAAAAGCTTATTGCTGTCTTTTATTCAATAATTGTCTAAAATTTTATTATGTACTTTGAGTTGATCTCCAAACACACCAAAGAAGAGTATCCCCCTTCACCCAGTCTGATAAAAAATAAATGAGGATGATGAACATTCAAAAAGGAAAGGAGAAGAAATATAAGAAAACAGGACTGTCCAGACTCGTAGATCAACTGCTGTGCAACTTAATATGCAAGATGATTGCAAACATTTGTTTAGATGAAATAGGGAAACAGACCACCTGCAGGAGTGGACAACCTGGTCACCCTTTTTCAATTGCTTTCTGATTTGGAGTTTGGTATTGATGGTTTTTTTCCAGTTTGTGAAATCTTAGTGCACAGTGAAGCTAGACTTCAACTGTCTGGTTTTATTCACGAACCAGCTGGTGTGCTCTTTGAGGCAGCATACCAGTACTCCCTTTTTGGAAGGGCTGCCTTGTGCCTGAGGCATATGTGATTGCATAAGTTTAATCAATACCACAGTAAAATACCTTACTGTCTGATACATGTTTTTTTACTTTAAACTATCTCCTGTGAAGCACCCAAACCATAACATGTAGAAAATCAAAGGATATGTAATGGCTGTCTTATCCCGATACACACCATTCAGTACCTTATTGTGTTTTCTGGTAGTTTTATTAAAGAGTTGCACTTTTTTAAAGACACCTCTGTAAGTATGATGATATGCAGAATATTTTCCTTGGCTTATGTCTTCTTTGAAGAGTTTCTTCTCTTCTTTCACTCTCTCTTTTAAGCAGAGGTAACCAGATTTAACTAATTTCGGCAGAATTGATGCTTTCTTCATCTTGGTTGCCTTCTTTGACTAGTACCAAATAATTTAAGCCCTCTTTATTCCTTGTTTCCATTAGTGTGGCTGAAAGAACGCTGTCTGAATCTGCACATGGAATATCACTATCTGCATTAAAAGAAAAAAAGGAAAAAGAAAAGGGAAAAAAAATTTTTAAATAAAAGAAAAAACGAAGAAAGTACAACAGCCCAGTAATATACATGTAGTATTAGAAAGCAAACAAAATCAGACAGCTGAGAAAGTTGGTTTAGTGACCTCATAAGAATGACTGATGATTCAAATTTATTTTCTGCTATTGTCTACCTGGACCAGAACTTTAATCAAATCACTTGGGGAAGGTTGCTTATCCACCTTCATACCTCCAGAGGCAGCAATACAGTCATGAATACATGACTGGCTTCTTTTTCTTGTAAAGAAGCGTAAAGCTAAAGTGATTTTAATCTGAACCTTTGCAGTAATCCTGCTAATAATACTGCTAAAGAGTCCTGTAACATTGGCAGTTTTCTATCTACAAAATCATTATATACTGTCTCTCTAGAGGACTAGTCTAGACTTGTGTCTCTCTAGTATTCTGTCCTTCCAGAAGCTTAAACTTGGCAATCCACTGTGTTTTTCACTTTTTCAAAAACTTTTCATTTTTCCCTAACTTGATGCATGCATGTATACACAGTTGCTTGAAATCTATTGCAGGGAATATATATTTTTAAAAATATAAAAATTGTTAACTAAATGCTCAAGTTATAACTGCTACTATTTTTTGCGTTTATTTCCGTAATATGTACCTTTTTTTGTTACACTCCCTCCTTATTTTACTTCATAACTGAAAAATTAAGCATGTGACATTTAGGGTTATCTGTTCAAAGGAATCACAAGCACTGTGCTGTTCCACCAGGCAACACATAATTTGTTATGTCACTATAATCACACATCTCCCCAAGCTATAAAGTCAGAAATTTATTCCATATGCTAGAGTCCATTAGGAAATATTATCAGGAAAAGTCTGAAAGAAAATTTTGATTTTAGAAACCTGTTAGCAAGATGGGATTTGGGACACAGAGCAAACTGTGGTCACATACCACAGTGACTGACAGCAATGAAAAATCATTTGATACTCACTTTGTCAGTTCAGGGCTATTATAGCCATATTTAGTAATTCAGCTCCAACTAAGCCTTTACCAACCAATTCAGCTCTTCTTTGTAGTTGTTTTTTTGTTTAATTTGATGGCAACTTTCAGGGGGAAGTTGCTTTGGAAAAGGCACACAGGCAAATGCTGAGGGGACATTTGCAGCAACCTCTTAAGAGGGAAACCTTAAAATAAGGACCCAAGTAAAACTGGGTATTTACAGACCAGACATATGCCGGCTGACCTGCCTAAGTATAGAACACTAGAGGAGCATTCAGATTTGTTTCCTGTATAAGTATCTGGAACTGATGAGGTGATGTTTACACAAATGTGAGTATGAGGTCACTGAGATATTTTTACCAGATATATAGATACATTACTAATTCTTTCCCCAACAGGTCTGAAGAACTAGAGAATATAAAAAATTTTATAATCCTTTTTCAGCTTATGTGCCACTGTGTTTCTCATTACAGAAAAAAAGAGCTAAAAAATCAAACACCTTGCCTTGGTTTTACTTTTTGAGCTTTGGGAGCGCAATAAGGAAGAAATACTATTTTTGCAGAATATTCTTATCATATCCAATGATGGAGGAAGAATATAATATTGATGACCTTTCTCCTATGACATGACATGTGCAAGATACATTGCCACTTTCACAGTGACATTTTTGACTGTAAGTGCCCCTTCCTGCACTGTTGAGTCATCTCTTAGTGCAGCATTCAGCGCTGATGAAAGTTCGGCACCATTCTGCTGTACAAGGCAAAGAAGCTACACAAAGATCTCAAGTTATATACTACAATGCTTGACTGCTATGTAAGTCAGCAAAGCAAGCAAATAATTTTTGCTCATTTAGTTGGAGCAGAAGAGTGGCTGGAGACAGAAAATACTAAAAATGAGCGGAAGAAGAAGAAAAAAATTCATTATGTGTTGTGAAATTCCCCCAGAAAATGAGGACTAGAAGCACCAGCAGCACCCTCAGAAGCCATAAGTCAATTCAGAGAATTCTGAATAATCTTTTAAGGCCCTCCCAAAAAATGCTAAGAAAATGAAGGAAGGTAGAGAGAAACTGGATTGGAGAGGCAGGTCAGTATATTTATGAGATATCATTATTTTCTTTTCAGTTTTAACATCGCTAAAATTAGTTGATTGATGTACAGTCATGCTGGGTTATACGTGAGTAAATGCAGGATAAACCATGTGATGTGATCCCCTCAGATTTCACAGGCAAAGCCGGGCTGAGTCAACAAAACACCCCAAGAGGAGACGTCCAAGGAACACCTTCACGAAATCTGAAGTCGTGCTGGAGAGTCAGCTCTAAAGGGGTTGTCTATGCTGTGAGCTGCTGCATAGTGGAGAGTTACCCACGTTTGCTTTAAACAACCTATCTCAGGGCATGAGGCAGGCTAGCTCTGTCAGTCCAGATCTTTGTACAGACCTAGAGGAGTACCCCACTGAGGAGCACGTTCCCACTGAGCTCTGTGCTGCCCCAGGTAGACTGCTTCCAATAGCTAAAATGGCAAGTTCAAAGCTCAGCATTGTACTTGCACAGACACATGTCTCAGGTCCTACATGCATATGGCTTTGACCTTGCTGGACACTTTTCCTACTAGAGCTGTGTTTAAAGCTTAAAGCTTGTGCTTAGAGCTTATGTACAAAGCATATCTGAGCCAAACTGCAGGTAAATTAATTACAACACCTCTCTCCAGGGATAGGCAGAATCTAGAGAGCCCCACAGTAACTGGCACAAGAAATGATGATCGCCTGAGTCATACTAATGAGGAATAGAGTTTGCTTGCTTAGCCTCCTCTGAGAGGACCAGCCCCGACCTGATAAAATCTGCGCTTCCCCCGTCCCGATCCCAGCATCTCAGTCAGCTGCTTCCTGCCACAGTGCTGAGCCGGGCCATGGATCCTGCCTCACGATCACAGAGTGCCTTTCCTTGCCTGCTTGGTAAACTCTTGGGGCTCACAACATGTTTTGAAGTCCTGCCTGGAAGGGTGCAAATTTTTGTGATGTCTTGATAAGCAGATGGGGGGTTTTTGGTGTTTAAATTCAAGAAGGTGACAACATTTAAGAAGAAAAAGAATGTCAGTAGAAAAGCTGATTGGTTGAGACTGAATAAACTGATCTAGAGATGCTGATCTTATATTACAGCTATTTCAGGGCCAGATCCTCAGCTAGCATAAATTAATGAAGTTCCATTGAAACCAGTGGGGTGCCACCAATTTACACCGGCTAAGTAGCCAGCCTGAGACGTTACTAATTCTGGATGACATAATCCCATATGATGCTTACCACCTTCAGTATGGTATAGGTATTTAGAAGTCCAGCCGCATTTTCTTTTTCTCAGGAATACCCTCCTGTTTTTCTCATACTTACTCTGTCCTTTGTCACTGCTACACAATATATGTGGCAGTAAACAAGAGACTGGCTGACTTACTGGCATGGATGAAAGATATACCCCACAGCAAACACATTCAAGAGAAACACTCGATGACATATCTTTGCTAAGGGTGAAAAAGGTGGCTATTGAACATTGAGTTCTTTGCCTCAGCCACGCTGGTTAGCTCAAGGAGATATTTCCTGTGTAGAGAGTATTTTCCTGATACCTGATGGCCACCTGGAGCTGGAGGGGCTGTGTCTCAGTTTCTGTACATAGCCAGTAAGAATATAAATAGAACAAATATATATCCGTTTTAATACTCCACTCTGTATTATGTATCAGTGGAGATATATCTGTGTTTCCTGCCTAATGAAGCATACGATCTTGCATGGTTTGAGGGTGACTCACTGATCTTTGCTATTCTATCAGATACTAAATGTGTTAAAAGTGAGAATTTTGTTCACCCTACATTTCCCCTGCACTAATCTGCTTGAAGCATTGCCTTTCTTTTTATTTTAATATACTTTTTAGAGAACTGTGGACTGAAATCTCTATGTGCAAGAAGGTGTCCTCGTAATTACAGATATAAACCTGCTTCTTACCTAGTTTTGTTAAAATTTGTAATATAAGTGCACAAAAAAAACCCAGCCCAACTCTTCCATATTTGCTGCAACACAGTAAGGCTATACAAATAGGAAAGCACTCCCTTTCTCCAGGTTACAAAATAGGATTAATTTTACCGAGTTTTAGCCACCCAGGTCTCACTTTAATTGTCCAATTTAAGCTCCTTGCCTAGGCTGTCTTTACAGTCAACAGAGAAAGGAGGAATGAATAGCTTTGTGGAGATGCTTAATCCACATCCTTGCCTTTACACACTAACATCCCCTGAATATGCCTACAAGTCTCTGGTGACTGTCAAACAGCCATAGACACCCAGTGCAAATGCAGTTTTTGTTTTAGCTGCCTATATCTACCCACATCTGTCTACACAAATGTCAGCTCTTACAGTCTTATACCACCTGATTTCTTCCCTGGGTCCACAGCAAAGTATTGGCATGACTTTACTTGCAGCATCATATGGCTCATGTGCACTCTCTGGAATCAAACACCATTTGTCTGGGGTACAAATAAGAAATGATTACACCACCAAGTTCCCCTTTGCTTGCAGTGTTGTAACGACTCACTCTTTTTTGGAAGAAGTATTTTCTCTGACCTCTGCTGGCTTTGGGTCAGCCACTCACTAAGCTAAGTGGGGAAGAGGATTACTGAATTTCAGAAAAATACAAAGGAGACTAGATACAAGGTTCTAAAAATGTCTCTTATCAACACATCTGCTTTAGAGAAGCTTCCGTTTGTCCAAGTGATTACGTTCAGAGAGGTGTGTGGAATAGTTTTTAAAAGGCAGTTGGGTTTAGGAAAATAAACTGATGGCTCTTACACGGGGAACAGAAAACAGGTACTCAGCCAGTAGAGAGTGCAAACATATAACTAATGATGAAGTTGCTGATTCTAGGTTTTAATATCAATTCCTCTGTGCAAAATTTTGCACAGAGATTTAAAAAAAATACACGTTACAGTTTTAGCAAGTACCTGAACTGCGAAAAAAATAAATACACTGGCCTTGGAACAAAAAATTGAAAAAAGAAACATTACAAAATTCTAACTCTTGCATCTTCCCACATTTTTCAAGCACTATCTCCAGTTCAGGGATTTAAAAATCATAGTTTTTAGGCCAAATATGTTTTCCTTCAGTCTTTAGTCTTTTATCCTGGGTTTTCTCCAACTGCCTGGCATTTCCTCTTGCCAGAGGAGCCTGTTCTTCTGAGCAATTAGACATCTTTTCCATATAGGTCCAAAAGGCATTGTGAGGAGCAGCCCTGATAAGAATAGTCCTTCTGGGTCATAAAGGCAAGAAGTCACTCCAGCTGCTTTATGCCCAGTTGTCTGATGTCGGGGAAGGCGTTTGCCAAATCAAACAGGTGTTTCCATCTGTAAAGGGGCACTCATGAGACCTGAAAAGCTATAGTGCTGTCTTATATGTGCAAATGTAAAAACTGATGTCTGAAAATAGACGGTCCAGTTATTTTTACAGCAATGGAGGGCCGTCCTTCTAGCATGCTGCACTTCTTGGAACTGGGGGAAGAACAGACTATCTTTCAGTAATGAATGGGAACTCTGGTGACAGGGCCTGTGCTCAGTAAATTACCATTGATTTCAAAACACACTGGTGTCTCAGACCGCCAGCTGGGTAGTGCTGCCCTCACTCAGATAAATATTGTTACTGCTACTTTAAGCCCACAATCAATGTCTTGGGAAAGCCTGTAAGAGCGAGAAAGAAAAACTCTAAACTGGTAGACCCTGGTCCTGAGTTTGCTTCCCTCCCTGCAAATGCAGCAGTGCCAGGAGGTGCTGGTATTGCTCAGGCCTGTTTACTGACGCTTGGTGCTTGCTTTAGAAGGGTAACTCCTGCAGTAACACAGCATGTGCCCCTTCTGCCATCCCCATGCTGTCCTGTTAGCATGCTGTCCCCTAACACACTGTCTGTATTGGTTTACCCACACTTGCCATCTCTGTGTCATACTGCACCGGCATTAAGATTATTGAGAAAATCTAATGTTTTTCAGTTCTCCCACCTATGAAAATCACCAACAGCATGTGTGGACCTGCTAAAAGTGGGGCTATCCCTTGGTAGGTAAGACTCAACAGAAATTGGAAGATACTTGATTCCCTGTAAGGCTAAGTATCTTAGCTATTTTGAGGCATGTCATTTCACTTTGCTTGACATTTGTCTCTTTCTTTTGGAACTAGGTGACCTGGTGAGAGCTGGCATTTCTTGGCAGGAGGCTCATGACTGGAGTTTCATTACACACAAAGGCCAATGACCGTGTAGCATTTTTGGAAAATGTTGTCCAGGACAATCCATCACGGAACAGTCTTTAGGATTATTTGTTTTGGCTGTCATCTTTCTACTACTACTACAAACACAAGAAATACTTCACTTAGCCCTAGCTAGAAATGAATACACATTTTAAAAATCACTAACTTATTATACAATGTGTTACAAATTACAGACTGAGACATATTCCATGCCCTAAACT
This sequence comes from Gymnorhina tibicen, assembly GCA_013399875.1. NCBI lineage: Eukaryota > Metazoa > Chordata > Aves > Passeriformes > Artamidae > Gymnorhina > Gymnorhina tibicen. The sequence continues at coordinate 851,031 of VXAZ01000256.1, forward strand.
GTTTTCGACAGGGTCATAGTGGAGCACACATTTTAGTCTGGAAACTCAACCAGAACCTGAATGGCCTTTTCTTGCTTAAATCAATCTCACTTCTGGAGCCCATGTTTTACTGAATTCTACTGCATGAGATTTACATGGCAGACAGAAAAATTGTCAAATTGTCAAAAGGCTGGAGAGCTACAGAAAACTGGCACGCATGTGTCCCTGATCAGATAATCCAGCAACATTAAGACATTACGAGGACTCTAGGCCTTCAGTCAAATATACAGCATAATATTTTAATGGGTTTATTAAGACTGTGCTTGGGGAAAGAGGGAGATAACCTACAGGTGAATTATAAACATACAGAAAAATAAGTATATGCATTATAGAGACATGTAAAGAGCTAATCAAGTGTTTAGTCTTTTAAATACATTTAAATGGAAGGATGAAATGTTTCCCAATGGGTATTTCCTATATGAGAAGCACCAAATGAACCTGGGGAGAAATTAAGAAGGACTATTGAGAATTGAAGCATGAAAACATTGAATGGAAGCATGGCAACGGTTGCTTTGTCTTCTCCTCCCAGTGCAGATCCAGCAATGGGTCTGTGGCAACAGCAGCTGGGCAGAAACTACGGAAAGGGAAGAATGGGGGGAAGCCAGAAGAGGGAACAATGGCAGCTGGTGGGGAAGGGTCCAAGGCTCAGGAAGAGAGTGTGCCAAGCAGAAGCTCTGAGGGTCAAAGCTGTGCCTACACTGAATTGCCCTGCTTACCACAGTGGGCCAGATTTTACCAACTAAGTTATTATAAACAGGTTTAATGGAGTCTGATTTTAAAAGTGACGGCCGTCAACACATTCCCTGACTAAAATATACAATATAGAGTATTGCAATTATTAAGACAACCCTTAAAGTCCATTATACTACCACATTTTTTGCAGTAAATAGATTTTTTTCAGATTTTTATCCTTCAAACTGGCACTTTTCATGGAATCTTAAATCCGTGTTTTCCTTTGCAACTTGGTAATTTCCAAGAATGCAACTTTTGTTCCTGGCAAACAAACAATGGCTTTTTCTCTGTCACCTCCGCTGTGTGGCAGAACCTGAAATTTTGGCAAAATTATGTTTCTTACATTAAGAATACATATTTGTCATCCCAGTGAAAGCAATTACTTGCTTAGATTGAGCAAGTTAACAGCTGGAGAAAGATCGGGCTTATCTGACGGAGTCTAAGCAGAGACTTGCACTGAAACTAAAATTCTTTCATGTTACATCAGTGCCAGGCCTGCTCCACCACAAACACAGTAACCTATATTCCAGCCTCTTTCCCCAACTCCAAGCAGGAGAAGGGCAAACTTCTCTAGAAATTTCAGCCCTGATAAAGATGTTGACAGATATTGATGTAATGCCACCAGAGCTTCTTAACTCTGTTAGTTTTCATGTCTCTGTTGCCTGTGGAGTTAGGGAACACAGAGAAGAGATGTCTAAGCTGGGAAACTAGACTAACTCAGGAGAAGATGCAAGCAGTTAAATCAGTAGAGCCCTGTGTCAAGTGGATGTTTTGTTCCTGCAGCCATCTGACAATTGAACATCTAGTCTGAGATCCTATAGCTGAGATGTTGTATTTTGGACACTACCCTCAGTAACGCATTTGAGGGCACCCTGCTTGAGCAGGGATGTTGGACTGGGTGACTTGCAGTTGTCCCTTACAGTATCACCCACCCTGTGATTCTGTGTGAACCAAATTAAATATGGCAAGTCACCTAGATGCCAGCCATCATCAGCGAAGAGTAAAGCAAGAGGTGACCCCTTTCCTCCTATGAAACATGCCTAAAAAGCAGGAGCTGTCACTTTCTGCTTCTGACTACAGAGCTACCTAGAAGAGTATCCTAGATGAAAGTCCTAGCTTGTAGACAGCTGCATTTAGGTGAGATAAAGTCCATCCAAAATGTAAGGCCTATTACCTTGGGCATAGTGCCTAATTACCTGGCTGTACTCCTTTCCTGAGATAATGCCAGGCTTACATTTGTGCCAGACTAAGTATCTCTTTCCTGAATGTCATTACTGAGTGCCACGGCGCTCTCTGTCCAGCTAGCGAGGTGACCACAAGCGCCGGGCACCCGCCCACACGGGAGGGGATGAAGGAGGCTGGTCGCGGGCACGGGAGGGTTGGCGAAGCTCCGGCACGGGTTCGCCCAACCCATCGATAGTGTGGGCACGCAGAGGAGGCAGGAAGAAGGCGGAAGGACTTCTTCGTGGGAAAACGGGAGAGGGGTTATTGAACGAGGGTAGATGCGAAGAAGCTAGAAAATGACTGTGACGTGGGGTGTTATACCCCTACAAAATGTGAGGGAAAGCACATAACAAGCAATGGGATAACCGAAACAGGGCGTTACAGACACAGGGAATCGGGTATAGAACCAATGGTAACAGGGGTAGGCAGGGAGGATTAACATGGGCCAATGAGAGATAGAGTAACAGAGAACTTTCTAGAGGAGAAACCAAATATAGGGGAGAAGGGGAGGAGATGGCTGTGGCCAATTATGGGGATATGATCTGCATACCCTGCACAGCCCTCTGGGTACTCACCCTAACCGCAGTTCTTGGGCTCTGTGGGTATCAAACCAATGCACATGCTGTTCTACTTGGTCTGGCTGGCCGTGGCACCGGTCGTGGCACACAGCAACAATTGAGAGCTAAGATACCCTTAAAGAAACTAAAGAATTACACTATATGCAAATTGATTTTCATTGTAGCATAAGGGTGCAAGATCACCCTTATGTTAAAAAACTGTGAAATTATAAGTTATCTGTGCTGGTCTCATCATGTCTTTATAAAGTTTTTTGTCTTGTCATGTAAACATGCCATGAACAGGCTGGATTTAACATAAAGAGAAACCACAAGGGAAGTAAACTGATATTTGTAAAGCTTCACCAAATGATAAAGATTAGCAAAATATCAAATTAAGCGACAATTGGACAATGCCAGTGAGATGAATACAGGTAGTATCCTGAAGAAAAATGTCTATGTAGTTGTGTAATTGAGTACTGTGTCATTCCTGGGGTGGATCAGGAAGTTTCTAGGACAACACGAAGTACTGAGGTACTAAAACTGTTTGTGAATCAGGGTGAGTTCCTAGCTCACCAGCAACTTGTGAAGGAAAAAAAAAAGAGAATTTGAGACAGTGACAAATGCAATGAAAAGCACCTAAGGAATCCCACTTTGCTCACAGGGAAGAAGCCACAAGAATAGCAGGTGCTGGCCCAGACTCACCTTCGAAAGCTTCATTGATGACTCCAGTTGATGCCTCTTTGTCTTCAAGGCAGTGGATGAAGGACAGTGGAGAGTGTTTTATTTCTTGCAGCTTGTCATGAATATAAGAGAAAGTAGGTCTGTTGTGAGGTTCTTGGGACCAGCATCTTGTCATTAAATCACATCTGGAAAAAAAATTTAAATGCAAACAATAAGGGTAATAGAATCATTCATCTCAACACTTACCATTAAACATCTGAGAAGCAAGTTTGGCCTGAAAACTTTCTGTGTGGTACAAAGATTATCATCAGCTGCTGAGGGAAGGAAAAACAAATTAAAGATCAGGTGTCAAGAATAATCACAGTGATACCTTTTAATTTTTCAAAGATGGATATTTTTGAGTTTGGGAGCAGATACAACATTAAAAAAAAAAGACACATTTACTGTTGACATCTACTCTCACTGAAGAAGTCAGGAATACTTTCTGTGTAAGCAGACAAGGATGAAATTCTCTCACAGAAAAAAAAAAAAGGAAGTGTAAAACCAGAAATGAACCTGAAGTTTTCAATTTATTTAATCCTCCTTCAACTCAAGCTACCTCACATTTAGGAGAAGTTCAAGGCAAACCCTCCAGCACAGGGAGAGTTAATTTTGACTTCTACCTCCAGACCAAAACAAATAGGAATAAGTTTTCCCATCAAAGGCAAAAATGGTATGAATTTCCTCTGGGTGCAGCGATTCCAGCCCACCTTGTACAACACTATCTCTACCTTTTAGTGGAAAACTTCACCTCCTCTTTGTCTAAATGATAGGGTTGGTTCTTATTCCTTGCTCAAGGTGAGTTTATGCTACACAAAACCAAATCCTACAAAAGCCAGGGGGAGACAGTCTGAAAACCAAAACACAGCCAACACCTGGACGTGCTAAGTGTTGGGAGTGGAAAGAGGTCTTAGAGTCTCAAAACCAGAGAGCAGTCAGTGAAAGGCTGGTTCAGGAAGCTGCATCTGGAATGCGGAGCATTTACCTCTAAGCCTTAAGTTCAAACCCTCCCCTGACAAACATCTTCCCAGACCTGCTGCTATGTGATACCAGGCGTTAATCTGTTATGTGAAATGAATTGGCTTGCTCAGATCCTCGCTTAAAAAGATGACTGCTGTCCTTCACCACAACTGGGCATCTTAAAAACCCTTAGTGACAGCTGGGAGGAATCTCTTGACTTCTGATTTTACAATTATATTTTTCATTAAAATATTAGTCGCATGAGAATGTGAGTAGAAAAATCGTTTCAAAACCGCTTTTCATCCATCTGTGTTCTTGTGGTTTTCAAGTTGAACAGAGTAATTCTGGCTTTTTCAAAAAGATTCCATGAAATTTTGAAAATACTTTTTAAGACTCTAAAAAGTGGTAGTGGCTTCCTAACACTCTGAATCACTTCATCTACTTACTTTCAGGTGCACTGGTTATTGATGACAGTGGAAATATAGAAGTAAAATGACTGAATAGGACTCAAGGTTAAATTACTGGTTTTTCTTCTGCTGCCAGAAAAGTGTCTGTCACACTGAATTCCAGCCTTGGATGCTGGAAGCCAATCTGCTCTCTGGTCATGCTTGTTGGTAGGATATCCAGGCAAAAAGCATGATTTCAGGTGCTGTGCTTCACCAGGTTCGCACTTGAGTGAACTTGGGCTCTCGTGGGCAGAGCCTTGTGGAAGAAAGAGCCAGCCACAGACCAAGAAGGAAGCAGGAAATGATACATAAGTCACAGACTCATAGAATGTTTTGGGTTGGACAACCTGTTCAAGGATCATCTAGTCCAACCCGCCAGCCATGTGCAGGGACATCTTACACTATATCAGGTTGCTCAAAGCCCCACCCAACCTGGCCTTGAACAGTTCCAGAGTTGGGGTATCCACAACTTCTCTGGGCAATCTTTTTCAGTGTTTCACCACCCTTATGGTAAAAGAACTTTTTTTTATATGCAACCTAAATTTACGCTCTTTTAATTTATGAAACAAGAACATCGAGAGTGTGGATTATGATTTTTTTTTTCCCTATGACCAATCTCTGTTTTTCTAAATAACTATTTTTTATTGGTCAATCTGCTTTATAAAGCCGTTCAGTTTTGCTGTGGAGTAAGGATATTCATTTCTGCCAAAACTGTAATTCAATACTGTAATTTTGTCATTTTAATTATATTCCATATTTTTATTTCCTAGATCAAATTACTTGGTGATTGGCTTAAAATATCAGTACTGGTATTTTTCACTAAGTGTTTAATTCAGATAGGCTTTAGGTGTCTAATGATAAAAACTTTAATGCTCTCTCAGAATACATCTGCAAATTTTACATGTACAGCTATTTGTGGCATGACATTTAGCTTTTGAGACATGCTGTGACATCCAAAGTTTTAAGTCATATAGCACAAACTTTCACTAGCTCAGAAACGCATGAGCAGGAGACTAGTCAAGAGGGTGAAAGCTGGCTTAATATGCCAAGATACATGTAAGTGACAGATTCAGCATATTCCTATATTTTTTGGGAGCCAAACATGGGCTAGCAAATCACTTCAGCATGAGAAAGAGACCCAGAGGATTCCCCTACTTCATGGGGAAAACCTTTCAGGAAAAAATAAAAAATGACGGTTCCAAACACACCATCAGCTAAAGGTTTATTTTAGGTTTAAGAACTAACCTTTACACTAGATGTACACCTACACACCTACACTTCACACCTGTGTTTTATCTGGGGGCAACAACCAAATGTCCAACAGAGCTGCTTATGTGGGGCTAGTTAGAATTTGAGAGCCTGGAAAAGCAAAGATTATTCAATATCTGAAATTGGCGGCAGAAAGTGAACATTCCTGAAATGTACTGTAGTGCACGGAAGCTACAGGCATTACCAACTTTTTTTCTCACATGAAATGGGAAATACAACTGATGTGTGATTTTCTCAGAAAAGGAGAAAATTTGTCATGATGAAGAGCCCCTGATTTCATCTGATGCATTCTGTGCAAGGCCTTCTTCACTCTCACTCTCTTAATCCCTCCAGGGGATCATTCCCAAAAAAAAAAAAAAAACAAAAACAAAAACAAGTAAATAGCAAAAAGCTTTTAGTTACCAAACAAATATTTCTTCATCAAAGTCTACTGTGTAAGTTTGCACAGGACTGAGCATTTGGTGCAACTGCAACTTCAAGTCAGCAAATGTCCTGGTGCTTGTACAAATTCTCTAGACTGTAATCCACGGCCTTTGGGGATCTATGTTAAATTAGCTCAGTTCAGTCCAAACCTTGGCATTCTCTTGCGCGCAAGCCTCATACCCTGGTGGCTGTGCCAGATGTGAATCTCTGATTGCAAACGTAGTTCCACTCATAGGTCCAATTCATGTTTCAATAAATGTTGTCTCATTTGTACATCCCCAAGCCCCTTTTTCAATTCATTACCAAGCTTTACCTAGCCACAGTTCTCTGAGGAAAAGTAGATTATTAGTCCCTGGAGTAAGAACTTGTGGAGGCAAGGGGAAGAATTTCTCCCTCTGCAAAAAAAAAAAAGAAAACAAACCAAACAAACAATCCCACTTCCTTCGTGCTTTTACACCCCAAGGTTTCTCTGCCAGCCCTACTTGCACTTGCTGTGTAAGCCTACCACAGATTCCTAAACACTTCTCAGCTGAAGTACTTTGGCCTTTGAACTCTCTTCCTATCAGTGATCGTTTGTTTTGTCAAATGACAATGAGCAAGCCAAAATGCCGAGGAGACAATTACTGACTGCTGATGTCCTGATGCAGGTTCAAAACCACAAGGAGGGGAGCAGGAATGTCAAGAATCCTGGCATGCCATTAATGACCTAGCAAAGCAGCAAAAAGCTGTTTACGCTACTGACAGAAGCTGCATGCAGGTGCTGAGTGTTCACCAAATGAGATAAAAGATGGTACAAGAGTCTAAGCTCATCGGCTCTTTGGCTTTCAAAAACTGTTATTAGGCACTGATCCTACAAGTTACAACAGGCAGACCAGTACTTAAGCCCTATCTGCTACACTAAATTCAAGATCTGGGACTTTAAAAATTATTTCAAGGAAAGTTTTCTTGATTTTTCTGAAGATCTGGTCACTCGTTTTGAGGCAATTTATGAGCCTTTGCTTAAGTTGGAATGTCAGACTAGTACATGGATATAGTTGCTTCCTGTGCTTTTTTATTGACAGGACAGCTGTCAGAAATTTTTTGACATAACCTTTCTCAGCAGAAAACATTGAAATTAAAATTTCTTTGGGCTTTCATGAGTTCTGTGACTTCGAGTTCTCCCTCTTTTATTAAAACCAAATTCTAATCTCTTCAGTTCTTCAGTTCCTCCAAGTGCTAGAGCTTGGTTTGGGGGGTCTTTTTGTTTCCTATTGCTAATGTGGTATATCAGCTATATCTACATAACGATAAATAATCACCTTCTCTTAAACTCCGAGCATGGTAATTGGTGCAAGATCTATCACAGACATACTGGCTTGCCAATCATGGAATTATTCTCAAGCCTTTTCCTCAGCCCTGGGAGCCAGAATTGTTCACTTTCAGTAGCCTCTCCTTCTATTTGCAGCTGTCATGTGCATTGCTGTGGCTGCTTATGCAGAGTGGGGGATAAAGAAATTGAGACATGAAATTAGACGCTACTGAGTGACTCTTAAGCTCATGTTCTGCTTCCCCCTTTATACACCTCTGGTCAGTATGGGTTTGATCCACTTGATGCATTTATTTTATTGTGTTAATTGCAAAAATTTTGCAATTAAACCTGAGTTTTGTGCTCAAGACACAAAGAGAAATTGAAGGTTTTGCTTATCCAGTCCAGCTGACGGCTAACCAGAAGTGCAGACTTCCCTTTTCCTGTACTGCTTCAGCTTTTCTTATTGGCTTTTTTGAGTTCTCTCAGGGCAGAGTTTATTTTTCACATAAGTTCTAATATTAGCCTAATTCCTGCAGCTACCATTGAGAAAGACAGTTTTATCCTCAATTTCAGACACATGGTGTACAGAGACCAGTAAAATATTTCTTAGAGCCATCTTAACTTCTAACCAATACCTTCAGGTACTCTCGTCCTGTTCTCACAATACTACCAGATCCATGCCTTAAATTCTTATTCACAGGCTGGACTACTGGATAAATTAGTAGCAGGTTGGCCAGTTTTATTGGAAACAAAAATTGAGGATGTTTGGCTCTGCATGGACATGACTAACCTTCAAAATGATGACCAGCTGGCAAAAAGCCTCTTGCTTTTTATAAATATTATCAACAACATTTAAACAAAATGAACTTACAGGTCATCAGGACAATTGTTTGGAGATTCCAGCCTTCCTCCTGATCGTACATGGTGTAAAACTTCTGTATTGGAGAAACCTGGATATGGCTGTTGACCCAAAGTTAGTATTTCCCACACTAGTACTCCAAAAGCCCTGAGAAACACCATGAAAAAAGAGAAAAATTAATAACCATAGTCATAATGAAATCTCCCTATTAACAGTTAGATCATGTCTAACCTAAGAATAAGACTCAGAAAAATTAGAAGACTTAATTTGGTTTTGTCCCTAAGCCAGCCTCTGGAATAGCTAAAACAAATGTGTAGAACTGAGACACTTTCCCAGACTCACTGAGATGCAGCTCAGAAGACACTGAGTGCCCACATCTTCCCCGGGCAACACTCTGGCTGAACACGTCCTCGTATAAATAGGTGTTTAGAAATCTCTAGAGGTGTGGTTTAAAATGGAGAGAGACAAGTTCTTCTAAGCATCACTTGTGGAGCAATCAGCACCTCATTTGGTTTGGCACAGAGTACTAAACTACTTTCTTAGATAAGTGCAAGAGTAGCAGTCAAATAGATGGGTGCAGGCGCTGGGGACTTGGACAAGACCAGTGGGCTGAGTACCTGTGGCCACTGAAATCTAAACTTGTGTGAATACCAGGTTTCATGGATCTGGTTTAGTCTGGGGTTTTTTTCCCTGTCTCCTGACAGTGGGTCTCTTCTTCTTCACCATAAACTCAAAGCCACTCAAATACACACTTTAGCAAACCTCCACAGCAAAGTACTGTGACCTTCCCCTGACGACACTGAAAAGTCTGGTCTTCGAAATAAAGAAATCTCTAGAAGAGGGTGAAACTGTAAGGGCAAAGTATTTGGCTGTAGGAAGGACATGTCAATAAGCCTGAAGGAAAACAAAATGGAACAGCATGCAGGCAGTCAATTCACTGCCTAATCAAGCAAAAACCACATTGTATGCCTGGTACAACTGTAAAATTGTTTGAGTGACACTAGTTCCTTCCTGCCAGAATCCAAAGCTAGAGCTCAAAGCATAAAGAAATATATCCATGAAATATACTGTCGTGGTGTCAAATTTTTCATTAGATCCTTGAAATTTCGCTTAGGAGGAAATCTGCTCAAGCCTAAAAATTATTAGAGATGACAACATGCAACCCTGTAATTCCTCCTATAAACCAATATTTTCTTGCTGTGGGATTTAGTGTGGTTATCACCACAGCTGTGTGGCTGCTGTAACTCACCAGACATCAGAGCGACTAGTAAAGACACCATCAATAAGGCTTTCAGGAGCCATCCATCTGACAGGGAGTAGACCTTCTCCTCTTTTCCTGTAATAATCATTTTTATAGACATCTCTGGAAAGTCCAAAATCACCAATCTTTACTATCCGGGATGAGCTCTTGTATTCCTTCTCAGACACAAGGCAGTTGCGAGCAGCCAAGTCCCTGATTTGTAAGGCAGAGAAAAGAGAATGGAGTTAGCATTGCAGAATAACTCAAGTCTGTATGTCATCTGGTACAACACTCTCTTCAGAGCAGTGCCAACCCCAAGTTTGGATCAAGTAATTTAGGACCTCACGCAGTTAGGTTTGGCATATCTTCAAGGCTGGAGATGACACAGCCCCTCTGGACAAGCTCTTTCAGTGACTGATCTTGGATGTTGTGAACAATATTATCTGATTTCCTTTTCTGTAAGTTGTGCCTGTTGCTTCTCACCTTTTCCCTGTACCTCTCTGAGAAAAGTCTGGGTCTGTGACCTCTAAAGCTACCCATTAGACAGACGAAGATAGTACATGGAACTTCCACTTGCCCTTCCCTCTGTTGCACAGGATATGATTCTTGCCTAGGGTGCAGTAAGTCCTTGGTTCAGATCTTAGAGTATCTCACCATTTTGTGAGAGAACTGTGAGTGATATTTAGCAGAAAAGCTTAGCATTAGATTTTACTCCAGTGCTCTCTCCTGTCCTGTTACATCATGACATCTTTCTAGACATTTTTTCCTGGGTAAGATAATTAGTCCCGATATTGTGGGTAAACCTGGGAAGACTAAGGAAATAAGTTCTGTACCTGTGTATAAAATGCATTTTCTCTAAATAGACACAGCCTTTGCAAACATCCAAACATATATCCAAGAGGTCAGTGACTCTCAGTAAAGGGCTCTGGAGCTACAAGAAACAAAGACAGAAGTTAGCTATGTCTTCCAGCTTTACCAGCTCAGAATGACAACCTCCCTATGCAAGATTTCCCCATTGAAATGTATAGGATTTTTCCAAAACAGTCAAGGCACAGGTGCAAAATCTCTGTATGTCAATAGAGTGAATGCTAATTTGAAGCAGGGTAAATTGCCAAATCACTGCACTGTCAGGAAGGTGAATACATCCTGTTTGACTTGCAGCTAAGAATACCCTAGGACCTTCAGAGCTGTGGAAGAAATGGGACCCTGAAATTCTCCTCCCACTATCAGATCAGGTTTGCTTGTTGCTGTAGTAATCAGTGTAATATATTATTCTAGTAGAACATGTGTATATGCACTTCAGTAGGATTCCATACTGACTGTGAATTTGATCTGATTAAGTAAATGAATAATACAATTGCTATAATGCTATAAAATTTCATTGTTGACTTCTTTTGACCTCCAGTCATACTATCCACATTCCTAATCTGCACACTAACTAGAGAAAAATTTACTTGAAGTTGTTTATTCTTTATTCTTTTCTCTTCTTTCCTTCTAAAGATTTTGAGGACACAGGAATAGGGACAGTATATTCTTGTATGCCTGGACTATGCCTCTCACATTAACGACACCATTGTTATTCAAAGACAAAAAAAAACCCCTCTGTGATTCCTAATAGACCACATACACAACCACTACTATTTATTATCACGTTCAAAAGGAGAGTTTATGATTTTCACAGTGAGAAATCCAGCAGACATCTCATGGCTGAAACCACAATTTCGGTCAGTGATCTAAAGACATTTAGTCTTCTTCACAGCATCACTGATTGCAAGGTCAGCACTCCACACTGAGATCCCAGCGTGTTAAGGAAAAGCCAGGTCAGACTTTGCAAGTACAGAAACAGCTGAACATCAGCATGGACTTTTAGAAAGGGAAAAACTGAGAAGTTGTGGGCAGTTACAGGTTGAAAACATGAGTCTCATGCTCTTTACCTTTTTCTGTCTGGCTCCTCGTACATAGCTAAGTAGATCCCCTCCTTCCATCAGCTCCAGTATGAGATACTGAGGTTCATTTAACAGACACACACCAAGTAACTTCAGAATGTGGGGATGATCAAATTTACTAAAGACAAGGAAACAACTGTAAGATTACATGTGAGAAATCCAGCTGGTTGATAGCTAATGGAGTGTTTATAGTTGCAAGCAATGAATGAGCAGTTTGGCTTTTACAACCCTGCGTCTATGAAAAACATGATTCAGTAGCTCACAGTGCCTGGATTTGCTCAGTCACGGGGAGAGTTCAGGGACATCCTTCCAAGACACAGGCTTACACTGTCTTTGACAGGCACTCTAATACATGCACACATATTAAAAAGCACACTTCATCATATTTCCAGGAAGCAAAGAAAAGTAGGCAAATGGCAATTTCTTCTAGGAATAAGATGATTTGTTACCTGCACATTAAAGGCATCTACATTATTTTAATAGAGAATTTTTACTACTATATTCAGAGTAGCACTGATGGTTCAGAGAAATACACAAAGGTAAAAGCACAAGGTGCAATATATTATTTTCAGAGTTCAGAGGGGAACTGTTTTTCACAGTACATTTTCAAAAGAAACAAAATACATATGAGGAACACCTCTAGGTATACTAGCAATTGTCTGTGTGTGTATGTCTAAGACAAAGATTACCACAGAGCAATCAGTACTCTCAGTACTGTAAGTATTCTTCAAAGAATGAAGAATATTTATTGCCTCTGTCAATGCCGGTGTTTTTTCAATCACTTTACTTGTGTTAGAAATGATTTTCCCTTCTCACTGCTGTGTGAAAGCACTTGCACAAGCAGTCAGAGAAACTTGACTCTATTGTGAGAATTGATGGTGTCCAAAATGCTGTCAAATGCAGCAGTGTAAACAAACAAATAAGAGAGGGACATTTTCCTTCTAATCTCTTTCAATTCACCTAATCTCAGGTGTGGGCAAAGACTCTTGCAAAAACTGTGATTTAGAATTTGGCAGTTCCCCCCGGCCCCTAGCACATACCTCTCCATCAGACAAACTTTGGCACTTTCAGGAACAAAAAGAGGGGAAGGAACACCTGGCACTTTCCTCACATCCAATGCAGACCTTTCTCCACTGAACTGTCATTCCTTACTACCCGAGGGGAAGACACAAGAATTTCCTACACGTATTTACACACGAATGACTCACCAATAACCAATATCAAATGACTTTTTGAAATAGAGGCAAGTCAATTTTCCCTTTGCTGCGTAGCAATAAGAAGGAACAAATAGTTCCGGCTTAACTGAGCCAGCATGCGTAACACTATAATCTAAATTTTAATGAACATCCCAAAAGGCAAGCAAAATAAAAGTTGCACTCATATATCTTAAAACTTGCATCTTATATATCTTATCTCTTTGTAAGCACTCAGATGCACTTTTTCTCCTTTCTACCCTTGGTTTCATTTATGAGACCTTACAGATCAATGTCAAATAAAATATTAAACACTCCATGAGGGAATTAAATAATTCTCTTTATTCATATTAAAAAAATAAAATATTCAAATAATATAAACTACACATTATTATTGGTTTTGTTGTTTTTGCTGTTGTTTAATGACTACTGGGATTATATAATACTTAAACTTTTCTATTGTCTTCATTTCTGATTCATTATATTGGTGTACGTACGGGCCAATATCAATGTTTGCATTTAAATGCAAAAGATTTTCAATTAGGTACTCTTCCAGGATTTCTGGGTTTGGATTATTATCAGCAACGAGAACTGGGGGAGCTACAGAAACTTTAACCATGGGTTCATATAATTTCCATACTACACAGAAAACAAGACCTTAACTGTGGTTTTGACTGCTAGGTAGACTGAAGATGGATTATAAGGCATTTACACACAACTGTCACTCTTTATCATTAATTTGCACTTCAATGACATGGTTGAATTTTGGTTTTAACAAGCCTTTTACCTCATTCAGTTACAGTGTGTCATAAAAGGCAAAAAATGCAAGATACATTTTTTAAATGTGTAACCACAAAAAATTTTGAATGATGTGAAAATCAATTTCCACTTTAATAACACCATATTTTCTGTGCAGAAACAAATCTTTCATTTTTAAAAAATTGCTTCTACTTCTGCACTCATGAAATAAAAGTTAAAGTGCAAAAGTGCATCTGAAAACTAAACTACACTCTCAGTCTTATGCAACCAGTTGAAAACTTCAGTTGAACTTCTACTTACTTCTGGGGACACTCTAGAATACCAGATTTCTAGCTGAAACACAAACCTTATTATGTGAAATTCTTGCAATGGTGACAGATGCATAATTTACCTCAATAGAAGAGGCCTGTGGCAGCCCCTAGTGGCACATTTTTAAAAAATATTTTCCACTGTAAATTACAACTTTAAGGCATCAGTTTGTTCTGATTTGTTTCTTCCAGTAAAATGGGATTAGCCAAATGTTGTCCAATTGCTTTTAGCAACTGACTTGGTTTTAGGGGAGCAAAGATACTGAAACACACCAGTACAAACCCAAATAAATCCATGATATGAGCATACTGAACTTGTAGTCTATATCTTAAATTTTGCTTATCAGATTTATAGCTTTAGTTCCATGATATTCATCAGTAGTGATTTCCTCGTTTGGCAGAAACACGAGAACACCCCAAAAATGCCATAATAATCTGTTTAGAGGAAAGTGCTGTTTTCATTCCTCACACGATACCAGTTCTGAAGGCTGCCCAGTGACAAAGCTGTCCCTACCTCATTAAGTGTGCCTCCTTCAAGAATTCGCTCTTCTCGTGGTCTGTCGCACCCATCTTTAAAGTCTACTCAACAGAAAGCAGAAGTGTAGTAACACTTTGGTCATCATCATTATCATGTGGCACTTAAGTAAAACAATCAGACATAGATGTGGCCTTAAATACACATTATTTTCCAGAAATCATTACAAGGAGATAGGCTCAGCTTTGAGTGACTTGCAAGAAATACTGCAAGGAAATACCCAGATCAGCCAACACCCATTTCTCAGGTAAAACCTCTGAAACAGATCTCTCTGCCCATCCCACTCTGTTGCCAGAGAAATACACAGCTGTGATTACCTTGACTGCTACTTTGGATTCTCCGCTTCCATCTGCCAGGATATCTACTGCAGTCCCTTCATATACCTCTCCAAATGCTCCACTTCCTAACAGTTTGTGTAAGTTGAGTTTGTCCCGAGGGAAAGCTGGCAGTGATTCTATGTCTGCTTGAGAAGGAAGAGTGCTACAAAACAACAATACTAGTCACTTGTTCATACCTAAGAATGTCTGAAATTTTATTAAAATTCTTCTTCAAATGAAGCTGGTACTCTTTGTCTCATCAGGTACATTTAAGGGGAGCCCAGGTGAGGCCTGGATGTTTTGCAAGTTACTGGAAAACACCAGGTCTTCTTCCTTCCCTGTGCACTTGTGTTTCTTGCCAGAGTGACATGAAGGATGGGCTGGAAGTGATCCAGGCCGGGCTGTGTGCCAGGGGGGCAACATGGCAGAGTGTCCTTTGGAGCAGATCTGCCCTGCAGCACACATGCAGCCCTTAATTCTACCTTGATGTTTCAGGGATGAGTGCCCTGATGAAAGCTGGTCCAGGGAAGACCTCTTAGATGTTTTTGTCCTGAAAATACATTTGTTCTGAGGACATACCGTACAGCATAACAGGCATTGGCTAGTCCCACTGTCTCAGCCAGCCCCCTGAGTTGAGCTAGTTCTTTATCTTCCTTGATAAACACTATCTGTCCAGGCAAGGCCCGTTTTCCATATTTCAGTCTTCGCTTCCATACTGGAATAGAAAAGGAGACCATTAGGTGTTTCACTCTGAGAGCATCCCAGTGTGTGAGCAGGCTGAAAGCCTACAAGTTTTACGTTATGTTCAACATCAGCCCCCAACAGCTCATGTAAGCAAGTCATTTCCATCTGGCCATTTTTTTCCCCACAAAACACACACAATTCCTCACTGAGCTGAGAACTCAGTCAGGTATCCATTTCTGTGTGTGACAAGACTCCAGGGAAAGGATGAGAAGTGAGAGGACAGGACCATCATGTGGGCATTTGCATCTCAGAGTAATCATTAGATCCTTTCTTCAGGGACAAAGCTTAAGAGAAAGAAAATGGGACCCTCTGGTGAATAAAGGTAGTACCAAACTTGAGAATTGTAAGGTACAAGTTTTTATAAGGATACACACAAGCATTAGAGATCCTTAAGCACTCCTCTGCTCTCCCTGCAGGTAACCAACAGCAAGAAAGGCCTGAGGATGGAGTGAATTTCTATCCTGCCCTTGACACCAAAAATATAATCAGCCATCTCTAGGGCCTCAAAGAATGAGAATATACCAATTCCTGCTAGCTCCCACCCTAGGAGTTTTTCAGCATTTCCCTGAATCTGGAGGCCAATCATTTCCCATCATCTGAACTGCCTTTCCCTGAGGCCTGGGAAAGGGAAACCAAGGGTAAGCAAAAAACTCAGTCACATACCAAAACCAAACAGCATGACCACAGCCAGACACAGCACAACAACTCCAATCACAGAAGCAACGGCAATGATGGTGCCCACGGAGATCATATTAGCTGTTAAGGAGAAAGGGAAAATTGGTTAATTACTGTGTATGCATGCAATGTCAATCCCATGGAGTGGAGCACACCTGAGAAAACCCTTCAGCTATGTAAAAGTCTTCCACTGCACAAAGCTCTCTTGTAGGCTGTATGTGGATGTGCATTTGGTCAGACCAATCCTTCTCCCCCAGACCTGGGCCATTCCTGTGGTAATGACCTAATGTATATGCAGAAATAGAAAATGCTGATCTGTTTGACTACTCAAGGTGGGATTTCCAAAAGCACCCACAAAATGTAAGTCTAACATTCTGGCTGAAGGCAAGAAGTAATTCTGGTATCTCTACCCAGTGTGTGTTGCCTGTTTTAAAGAATCACATCATAAATTAGAGTGGCAGAGCCACAGAGACAAACTGGTATAAATAAGCAGAAGCGTTTTTCAGGCCCAGTGTTCTGAGCAAAAGGGCCTGGATGAGCACTAGCAGTGGGGGTCACCATGTAAACTTCACCCTTTATTACCTATTAGACACATTACTTTACCTTTGCAGGAATATCGTTATTAAAATAGCCAGTCTCTGTTCATAAATTGGTATGACTATTTAGAGTAACAAGAAAAAGATTAATAGAAGTACAAGACATACCTTCACTCAAAATTATATCCGCGCTAATGTCACTGTATTCACCAAGTCCCAGCACATTTGCAGCTGCTGCTCTGAACTGGAAAGTTCCTTCTAAGTTCTTGGCCTTCCATGTGCAAATACTGCCACAAGAGCCATTGTAAACCACCTCCCACGTGGACTTCACGTCGCTGCTGTTGCCAGACTGTTTCCTGCAACATGCACAGCACGACACAGGAATGTCATTAATGCCATGAGGGCAGTTTACTACTTCACCCTCACTCCATTTTTTGCTTCAGTTCTGTGGTTTTCACAGCATTTCTCTGCCTGCACGAAAGCTCAATCTGGTCATGGGATTTTGGCTATAGAGAAGAAAATTGTGCCATGCCGTTTCAGCAATGCTAGGAATCAAACATCTTTATCTTGGCATTGGAAATGAAATATTAGAACATTTTAGACACAAAAAACTGTTCAGTATATGCCTGATGCACCTGTTTCAGTATACGCCTCACAGCCAAGATTTCAAAACTTTCTTATTTAGCTTCCTGAAAAAAAAACCCATTTATTTTTTCCTACTGTGCTTGAGCTTTTTTCTCTCCCAAACCCAGAGTATTTCAGTGTCTCTTGTGCATCAGGTTTCACAAGCTAAACAGGAAGCAAGTCATTGGCAGTGAAGATACCATTCTTCAGCAAGCCACTTTCCCGTAGTATCTGCTGACTGCTGGGTGTATTTCTTCCTTTCCCCATCGGACTGAGATTGATTGCTCACAATAAATTCAGAGCTGATTATTCACCAACCAAAAGAAGACCATGTACTTAAACTTCAAAGGCCACATCTGAAATATGATTTCATGTCACACAATACCGTAATACATCATGTGAAATGACCTTCATGAGCATGTCACTCATTCTCCCAACACAATTTAATGAAGAAAAAAAGTCAAACACTTCTAAAACAGAAAGACATGGGAAAACTATATGTTCGTGTCCTTGGTGTGTACGTGTTGCCACTAGAGCTGTAGGGAAAACGGAGGTTGCCTAAAAAGG
The DNA here is from genome assembly GCA_013399875.1 of Gymnorhina tibicen. Lineage (NCBI taxonomy): Eukaryota > Metazoa > Chordata > Aves > Passeriformes > Artamidae > Gymnorhina > Gymnorhina tibicen. The sequence continues at coordinate 868,992 of VXAZ01000256.1, forward strand.
CTAGGCAAATATTTTCTAGAATGCTGTGCAACTGACCTAACACTTTTCTACCTGATGTGAAATTCAGTAAAAACCATCTGCATGTGTACACTCAAACTGCAAGAGAAAAGCTTATTTCATTCAAAGACCACCTCAGTGATGCATTATGATTCCAGAGAGGAACAAGAAGCTGGAGTCTGGAGAGCACAGCAGCTAAAGCACAGCCCTGGCACAGGCCAAGGGACTGACCTTTCCTTACACATCTGCAAAACATCAGGTACATACTGCCTGTTGACATATCGAAATTATTGTTTTCTCAGAGCATGCAGGTCAGTGCTCCTGCATGCTCATAGAACTGTAGGAAGCTTACAGCACCAGGAAAATATGTCTGGGTGAAAACTTATACAGGTAAAGCATTTCCAGCTCCAGAGTGCTGTCAGTCCTTAGCTTTCATAAGCACAGAGAAAGAAATAATGGCTGAGTTTAGAAAATTGCTTCCCTTCATCAGTAATCCCTTCAAACAATCACTGGAATATCTCAGAAGATGGACTTCCCTAATTTTTAAATAATCCATTAATTAAGCTTTGCACGGACTGCTTTAAAGAAATCTCTCCAGAGTCATGGTCAAGAAATTAGAAGTTCAAAGTCACTCCTCACAGCAATATACTCTAACCTGCCCAGTCATTCCTTCCAATGCCAGTGCAGAAATAAGAGTGAGCTGGCACTCTAGTGTGACGTGTATAGCCCAGGCAATCGGTATTTGATGACAGACCACTTTTAAAATTATAGAGTCATCCCACGTGGGTGGGAATACTTTATTTCTGGCAATATTACAACACCTTCTTTGAGTCCTCTGAACACTAACATATTTATACATATATTTTAGCCAAAAATACGTACTACATGTAAATTGAGATTTGTGATTTGAGATTATCTCTGAATCTTCTAATTCACTGACATAGATCCAAATATATAATTGTATTTCGAGTTTGCTCTGAAAATGTTGTTAGTGTATATTTCCTTCTATGTTTCCCCAGAATTTCTGGAAATTATGGATACTTGGTTTATCTAAGAAAGAGATCCCAATGGGAAGGGCCTTTTGCATCATATATATTTCATTCTTTCCATCGGAGCCAACCTGAAAACCCCTGCACACCCAGATTTATTCTGGACTGCTGCCTATGGGACGAGTGCATCATGCATTGCTTACCTGCTTTCTAAGATGTAGTAGGTCAGTTTGCTTCCATTGTCATCAGCCTTTTCCCACTGTAGAGAGTTTTCAGAGTCTTCTGCTCTTTTAGGAACTCCAGGCTTACTGGGAACACCAGCTTAAGCCAAACAGAGGAAGAAACAGAACCCTTAAAAAATGTTTCTAGCAAGACAAAGGGCTAACAGGCACAGAGGAAATTCTGATATGTACATGGGTGTTTACAAATACAAAAGGAAGGAGGATCTACATTAATAATCCTCATAGACAATGAATCCTTGGCCTTCTCTTTGTGGTGGATAAATTCCAAAATTTTTACTCACATGCAGCTTTTCACCAGTATTGAGTTCACTCGTGTTATAGGCATTTCATTTCAATTCCCCTCACTCTTTCCTCTGATCCAGTTGGAAATGAACCTCATTTCTTTCCCCCTGTTACTACTGAAGGTATGGTATTGTGTTATTCATTTTTCAAACACACAGAACTATTGGGTCTTAGTATAAGAAAATTGCCTGCTAAATTTCAGAAAGTATTACGTTTAATATTCACATCCTGAAAAGAGTCTTAAAATCTTGTCATCCTGCATTAAGTGCTTACCTGTAGTTTTAAAGCCTGTTGAAGAGGAAGTGCTTTTCACTCCTGTAACATAAACTACTGTTACTCTTACAAAGTAGTTGGTCCAAGGAAGAGTTCCTGTGAGATTGCATGTGTAAACAAGATTTCCTGTGCACCAAGTGTTTGCAGGAGAAAACCAGTCACTTTTTGTTGGCCACTAGGAAAAGAAAATATCGTTATGGTCAACTTTCTTGCTCTGCTGAAAGTGTGTCACGGTTCTATTCCTGGGTAGATTAACTACTTTGCCACCTCTTAATATCATAGTGGAAATATGACGCAGGTGCTGTTTAAACCATGGGACTTTGTCCTCTCAGAGACCAAGGACACAAACCCTAATTTTCTTCTTTGTTTTCAGGAGACCTGCAAGTCTTGGCAGTAACAAAGAACAACAGATTAAGTGCCTGCTTTACACAGCCAAAAGGAGCCTTCCCCTTATATTTCTGGATCATTGTGACATGCCCATGAGTTCAGCTTGCCGTGATGCAGTTGAAAGGAGGTGGGTAGGTGGAATTGTGGTGTGACATTTGTTTTAGGGCAGGGAAATGTTTGGTGTAGGCCTAATGAATCTGATTCTCTATAGTAGAGAATCTGCGTGATCTGGTTTAGCACATGACTTTTTCTGCGTCCAGTGGTTCAGGTGTTGAAGTCTGAAGTTTCCATGCATGCTGCTCTCACTGCAGCACTTACTTCTTACTCCTTGGATCTGGTCTTCTCTCCGGCATTTTCTCCTAACCTCTATCACAGGAAAATAAAATCCAGATACTAGGTTGTAGCTAATATTTATCGCTGAAAACTCTTTTCTTCTTTTTCTTATACAGGGCAGACATAGGATTTGCAACCTCAAACCCAGTTGGGGCAGGGCAGTGAGGAAACAGGGATAGGACTGCTGAAACAGGAGACTCAGGAGGAATTCTGGTGAGGTCATCCAGGATGTCCTTTGGCACTATGGAGTACTAAATGCTACAGCTGCACTCCTCCTTGTTCCTGGCAAACACTGACTCCATCCTGCCCCTGCTGAGCAGCTAAGACTGACATCACCATGCCCAAATTATCCACTGAGACTCTTCATGTACATCCTGCCACCCACCCTGTCCTGCTTACCAGGACAAAGTAGGTTAAATTTTCTCTGATCTGAAAAAAACCCACTGCAAAATTTAGAGGTATTTTTACCTTACGCAGCTCAAACCAGAAGCTGGTTTCATTGACGTGCAGAGGAGCTCTCCATTCTAGCTGGAAACTGGTATTTCTGGGGACTATGTTGATAGGTGCAGCTGGAGTCTCAAAAGTTTTTGCAATGACAGGGACACTTTCAGAAAACCAGTTCTCATCAGGATGAAAAGAAAGAACCTAGTAAGGAATGGATGAACTGTACAACACCAGAGCAGTTGGAAAGGCAGCTTTGCTTTAGCAACACCAAGTGTTTGGAAGACTAACTTTTCAAACTAGACAGTATTCAGGCAATACAGATATAGGTGTAGAAAGATTTTGAGCCTCATAGCTGCAGGATTATACACCTTCAGGCTGAAAGTTCATGTCCAGGAGTACCCTGTCTCAGAGACTCTTCTTAGTTTCTCGTCTCAGCTTTCTACCAAGTCCCTTCTCTTTCCAGACCTTTCTTAAATGCCACAGACTCTTACACAGACATGCAGATGTCACATCACATATTAGGCAGTGTTTTAGAGCCACAGAAACACAAAGTGAAGAGGTGCCTTAGCACATTGCTTTTCACTAAGCCACAGGCAAATATGACCTACGTTTGGGTATGCATACTTGCATAGACACGTACAGGTATTTAGGTATGTGTATATATATATTCCCCATTATATCATCCAAATCATTAACAAAAGCCCAAAATCAAAGACCTACAGATCCCCTCCTGCCATCGTCTGAATGTTCTCCCAACCGTGTAAATCACTCTATTTGTGATACCCAGTACACATTCTGCAGACAATGTGTTTACTTGGTTACTTTTGAAAATGTCAGTCTGATCATAGACCTGTTGTCCAGATAAGATCATTTACTATTTTTTTTAAGCCTTAATCTGTAAAGGGAGAAGCAGTACATTTTGTTCTTATGAATCCACACTGGACACTTTTGTCTGCTTTACAGAAGCGCGGTCTAAAGATTTGCAGGTTGAATAAACCAGTAAAACTACTTGCAATTCTACCTTGAATGAATTATTTGTTCCAGGTTGGAGCCCACTGACAGACCAGGCAAGCATCCCCTTTGAAAATTCACTTTTCCGTAAAGGTGTCGCTGGGACAGGAGGCAATAAATTGACAGAGATTTGGTAGCGGATGGATTCAAGAGGTCCATTTGGCTTCAGAGGTTCACTCCAAGATATGTTGATGGTGGTGTCAGACAAAACTAGTGTTTTAATAGTGTCAACTGCCTCTGGTACTGAAACAGAAAGAAAAATTAATCTCCCTTTTAGAGAAGTCAAGAAATGTCACCAAGGAAAGAAAAGAAAGTTATAAGTGTATGAATGTGATTCACTTACAGGACTGAAACTCTACACATGTAAAATTCATATTCTTGTATAGTCAGTCAGCTGCAGACAAGTTGAAAATATTTTGAGGGACTTTTAGTCTCTTCTTGGCTATCCTACTATGCAAGCAGATAAAAAACTCCAAAAAACCGAACCACAACAGAAAAACAGCTGCTGTCCTATACCTCTACATTTATAGTCATTTCACTGAATTCCTGCTCTCTCTTAGTTTCCTAATCAGGGTCTCAGATGTGAGTTTAATATGGTGCTTGCGTGGATATGCACACACACACACACAAAATACCTGTGCACTATTCCAATTGGAAAGTCTTTTCTTGAACAGAAAATGATGAAGGAAGAAAATCCAAAACTAAGCATTATTTCCCATCATTTACAATTTTGCTCAGAAATACACAGTCTGGCTGAGCAGGAAGAAACTGGGTTGTTGGTCAGATGTCCATACCAGCTGGTTACTCACTAGCTGTTCTGGAAGAAATAACCCTTCCTTTGAAGCTTTAAGATCACGGACTTTGTAATGGTATATGGCATGTCCCTACTCTGCATTAAAAAGTCTTTATTTCCTACTGAGCTGTCCAGATAGGTAAAAAGTTAACTAGTCATTACACTATTTATGTTCCCAACATACCCAAATGATGAGTTCATATGTTGTAATTCATATCCTAGTTGTAATTCATATCCAAGACTGCAGATTATTTAATGAAAAATACAGAAACTAGACTAGGAAAGAAGACAAATTTCTCATTTGTCTAGCTAAAACATATGTGGAGTAAGAGTGACACTCTGTGGCAAGAGCTATGCATTGTCTTCCTCTTTTTTTCATTCCCTCTATCTTGCTATTTGATGGAAAGTACAAATTATTCCAAGCTTCTTTCACTTCATTAGGGAATTGAGAGAAAGGCAGAGGGAATTCACACAGCTTCAGAGGTGTTAAATAGTGTACACACTTCAAGAGGCTCTAGCAGCATCTGATTACAATTTAAACTAGCAGTTACATTCATGAAATTGAGAACATAAGTGTCAGGACACATATACCTTCTATTTACAGCTGGCTGGAAGTTTTTCAACAAATTGTGTAAAGCTTTGAATGTTGATACATATACCTATTCTCAGAGTTTGTAGGCTGGGGTGGGGTGAGGGGTTTTTTTGTTGGTTTGCTTTGCTTTTTGTCTAAGACTTGATTTTCATCCAGATTTTTGTTTTGTCCCAACTAGAGAAGCCTGTTCTGAGTTTCATGTTTCATTTTAACATGAGACTGAAAAATTCCATTTGACTGGAGCAATCCAGTCTCCCATGTGCTACCTTTATGTTTCATCACTGAAAGAGTGTTCGTTGCTGCAGAATGGCACAGTTTACCATACAAATAAGTAATTGTGTCAATTCTTGCCACATCCCAATAGTATTTAATCACATTCAGTCAACATGTCACACAAATTTTGTATTACAGATGTGGAATCCCATGCTAAGAATTTAAATTCTACTGATCAATGGCTAGAGTTGTTGGGTGGGGGTTTTTTTTGGGGGTGGGGGTGTTGTTTGTTTGTTTTTCTCCATAGAATCCGTAGGAAGGTAGAATCATCAAGGTTGGAAGAGACCTTTCAGATTATTAAGTCCAACCATGAAGCAGCACGACCACTGTAACCCCTAAACCAGTAAACCACATCACCCAACACCAGGTGCCTCTTAAACGCCTCCAGGGATGGTGACTCCACCACCTCCCTGGGAAACCTGTTTGAGTGCCTGACCACCCAAACAGTGTAAACATTTTTCCTAATATCTAATCTGAATCTCCCATCTCAGCTAAAGGCCATTGCCTCCAGTCCTCTCACTGCAGGCATGGCAGAAGAGACTGGCTCACAGTATTCAGAGATTCACATAGGATGGGAGCCTATTTGCTTGATGGTGCAAATGCTAAGAGATCTGACTGTTGAGAGAAAAAAAACCAGCATAGTTGAACTAGAGAACTTCCAAAGCATAGCGTGTCTGGACTCCACAAGAGGGGTGGCAATATGCCTGCACCTCTTGTTTCACTTTCATTTGAAAGATGAAAAGAAGTTCATTTTAAACAGAGGGTTTTTAAGGGGAAAAATGTGACTGCTCCCAGGACAAAAAGCAGAGAATGATCTGTGCATAAGAGAAGCCACTGGCAGCTCACAGATGATGCTCTCCTCTGGACATTGGTGGCAAAAAAGAGAGGCTGATTATTCTATGAATGAACCTTTAAAGAAAGCACAGAGTGCATCCCCAAGGAAAGAAGAAAGGAAATCAGGACTCCTGGCATGTACTTGTTGCCAGGTATTCTGGATAAAGTGTTTTCTTGGGCACAGTTGATCACTAGGGAGAAGAGACATTGAGGAAAGTAAGAAAAATAGTGGTGGCTGTCCTTACTTCAATTCCAGTTAATTCATCACTTTCTGAAGCAGCCAAAAACCAAGGAGACTTAAAAAGAGGTAAGAGGAAACCTTAGAAGTCCTGCTGTGGCTCCCTCGCTGCATGTCACAGCAATATCTGTGTGCACAGTTGTACAGCCTGCACAGCTCTGTGTCAGCCACAGCCAGCCCTGATGCAGTGCCAGTGCCCAAGGGCCAGGGGCTGCTGTGCCTCTCAGTTTCACTCCCTTACCCTCCTCTCAAAGAAGAACTGCTCCAACTCTGCAGGACAAGAGCCAGGCAGGAAAACTAGTGAAGATGGGGGCCATAGCACTCCCACATCCCACTGAGTTCAACACCAAGTATCCCAAGGTACCACCTCCCCAGTCTTTCTGCAAAACACAGACATGCTGTTGTGTGGACTTGGCTATAATTCTGACTCGCTGACTTAGGAATTAACAGAGGTGCCTGATGGCTTTGTGAGTGAAGGGTTTATGTGACACCAGGCACAATAAATGGATCACAGCTACAGAGCAAATCTGGCACAACAGAAGAGCAAGCACTATGTATACTACGGGGAATAGCTACCTGTAGTAATAGCTTTTCACATTTTCAGCAACTGAGTTCAGCAGAAGCACTGAGAAAATTATCTGAAGAGAAGCACAAAGGCAGCTCCTCATGAAGACAAGTACAAGTGTGCATGTACAAAAATACACATGCAAAACTAGAAAAAGAGCTGAGCAAGGTAGTTCTATTGGGTTGGGTTGCAACACGTGCAAAAGCATAACATGCACCTTTTGCATGATCTTTTTCTTTCTGGAAGATGTCAAGAGCTTCAAAGAAACCGGCACAGTAGCTCCCTACAGCTACAAACAGGTAGAGTGAAGTAGGGAATGAGTAGAAGCATCTTCCTGCCCTACCTGAGGTATTTACAAGCACGGGAAGCATCTAGCTCAGACCATAATATTCTCAAAGAACAAGGACTGAAAGGGCACATCGAAATTCTTGGAATCAACTGAAAATGGGCTGTTGTCATCCAGGCCAAAAGTAAAAATGAAGTGTTGTCTTTTCAGCCTGGTTCACAACAAAACAAATCTGCATTACCCTTAGAAACAGCAATTATGAGAATGATGTCAAGCCAAGGGAAAAAATCTGAACACTGAATGAATACATAACACAGATATTTAAACATACATAACCACATATACATTCAAATACAACTTATTTAAAATTGTGGTCCAAGGCAGAAACTGCAACTGTTTAGTCACTTTTAACCATAATTTATCTTTCCTCAGGAAGCCAATGAGCCAAAGCATTAAAGAATATATACATGTCTTATGAATCTTACAAATTCATCAAGTCTGCTTGCCAAAACCTTGTGAAGATCTACACAGGTTACATTTTAAGCAGACTATTTGACTGCTTTCTGATTTACAACCCAAACTTGCATACACCTTTCTCTAACTGAGATGAGAACTCTGTTCAAAATCAGAATAAAATATGGAACAAACCTCCATATAGAGTTGTGCCAACTGTGCCTTCTCCCACAGGGAGCACCTCCTCATCTGAATAGTAGTTTTTCACTGCAACTTGTATGGCATAACTCGAAAATGGCTGTAGGTTGTCTAAGACAGCAATAGGACCCTGATATTCCTGTAGCTCAAAATCAGATAACAAACATACATTCTTAAAAAAGAGAGTCATATGTCAACCAAATCCTCTGTCAGTAAAATGTGCATTTAAAAAGTGATACAGTAGTGTTTTTGCATTGTAATACACTTTAGTGTTTAAAAAAAAAGTTAAAATAACAGTTTCGGTAATAGGTCCCTACAGAAAAGAGAGCACATACCAAAAAACAAGCCAAAAAGTCAGGGGGTACTTGCACAAAGGAAAACTAAGGAATCTACCACTTACCAAATACCAGAGAGAAAGGACAGTTACTGTTGGGATGTAGAAATGGAAAAACTTGCTGGCAGAAAGCTACAGAATGGTTCATAAAATTACTATAAACATTCCCAGTTTATAAATGATATCACATGCGTTTCTGTGTGAAATAGCCATACCAATGTGTTTTGCTGTGGAGCAGACAAACAATGTCCTGAGTTCCTGCAGATGTTTGTCAGTTGTCTGGAAAACACCAGGTACGTCGGCGTAGGCTGGGATATGCCGAGGCATAGCTGCTGTGGTGTGACAGATGGCAAGCTTAATGTAAAACTGGTGTTAGTCGTAGCAAGGATAGTAGGTTTCTCAGTCTCTGGCAAGGGAATCAGGCATCTTTTATCTAGGAAAGACATCAAAAGGTTTTTAAAAAGTTAATTATGGCTGGACCAATTCAAACTTGCATGGGATCCTACCACCAGTCTTGCGAGAAAGCGTAACTACAAAGTATTCTTTCTGCTTTCACAAAGAGAAACAGAAGAAAATCTCACGTGAAAGTACTTTATTTGATTACTTTCATGGACACAAAAATAGTGGTCCTCAAAGAAACTCTCATTTATCTTTGATAAGATACAACTTCAATAAAGAATTTAGGTCCTTCTTGAAGTAGAAGACGGAAATGCAAATTGTAGTTGCTGTGTTGTCAAGAGCAGTACACACTGACGAACCCAAACTTGCCTGTTACAGGAAAGACAGATATGCTGAATAGACAGTGCCTTTGTCTAGCAATTAAATGTTATCTGCTTTTTGTTCCTAACAGCTTTCCATGTGTAACATGGTAAGGAGAGACAAATTTGGGAGGTAGAAAAGGAGTCTGGAGGGAGAAAACAATAGAAAACTACACTGACAGTTACCAAAAAGTAACAAAAGAAAATTCCTCATCACTTGATGTACTTTCAAAAACAAAATAAAAATATATTAAATGGACTTCCTGCTATGAAGGAAGAAGTTTAGGCATGTGCACAGGGAAGAAGGTACAAGTACCAATGCTTGCCCTTAGGCCAGAACAACTGACCTCATAGTCAAGATCTTTTCTCCCAAAGTGAGCAACCCTGCCATTCCCACCAAAGTCAGGTTCATGCATATTCCTCCAAACATATTTGCAGCAGTCAATGTAAATGAAAAAATCTCTGTGGGGATCTCTGGGTAGAAATAATCCATTTGAAATTTGGTTCTTCCCTTTCTGCACCAGCTAAGCCTGCGGCTCTTGCAGGAAACCCTATCCCTGGGGATAGGGATTGGTACATTCTGTACCAGGGCCAAACCAAGCTCCTGCACCAATGCCAAGCCCACACAGATCTCATGAGAACAAACATGCCCAAAGCGCTGGCAAGAATAGCCTGAGCATTGGTCAGAGCAGCTGAGGGCAGGCGTGACTGTACCAGCTACCCAAAAGAATGTGAAGTGTTTTATTCCAAAGAAGTCCATCTTGTTAAAACACTCTATTGTGTATTTGCCAGTTTTTTATGCCAAACTGGAGTTCAAGAATTATTTTGAATATATTCATTATGCTAGTAGCTGTTCTAAACCACTGCATTTACAAAGATAATCCCTATAGGTACCATGAATCCTAGTTTTCTATTAAAACTAATGTTTTATTTCTTTCATTATCATTCTACAATGGTTTGTTTAAAATATTAGGAGTTCTAAATGAAGCCTGGGTCTATTATACTGCAACCTGTAATTGTTTCTTGGGTACTTCTTTATAAATCACTTTAATAAGTGGATTTCGTATCTCTTTGTCTTTGGAAGGACAGAATTTTTTTCAGGTTTACGTACTTGTGAACAAACTCAGAAATCTGTGTCATAACAGGGATCACTATCAAACTCTTGCTACAACACTGTGGAACATATTTACTCTTTTTCTGTTCTGTAACATGCACCACCTTTTCTAAATCTCCAGGTCTGACACAACTTTGAAAACAGGCATAGTTAGGCATTAACAAACAGGGGCAATATTCATCATCATGACCTTCCATCATATCCGACACAAGGCCAGTCCTTACATTCATCCTTTTAAAAATGTGCAAATCATTTCTCTGTAGAAGGTACCTGAATCCATAAAGCATACTTTGCATAAACACACATAGCACAACCTGTGACTTATATACACGCTCTGAAATAAATTGGTTACATTTATAAAACAAGCCAGATCCCCTCTACCTGGATATAATTGCACTGCTGAGCTGTAAGCTAAGATTTTCAGTGCATGGATTGCACTCTTGTGAAGGAGTCTTCCGCTTTCTTTATTTGCTAGCCAAATTTCAGTGTATTCCTTTGCTTCAGCAGTCCAGTATATAAATTTCTTATCTGCAGTCAAGCTGCCAATTTTATTACCTGTAGGAAAACATTGCATAATCAGCCCCGAGCAGATGATTTTGCAAGAGCAGATGGGTGCTTGTATTCTCAGTGTGTCAATATAGGTATCTTGGCCATACCGCATCCACGAAGACCTCCCCTTGAAAAGAGATTTCTGATATTTTCCAGTGGGTCTCATGAAGCTGAGACACTGTTATTCCAGTTTACAAGTGTAGATTTGAAGGCTATAAATATCCATAATTATGGGATTCAATTAACAAACACAAGAAATATTCAATGAACAAACTATTCAATTAACAAAGCTATTCAATTAACAAACACAAGAAATAAAACACTTGTCTATAGAAACGTTCATCTTTTTTCCAAGATGGAAACCACCTGATCTGCCATCTCCCAGGAACAATTAAGACAGCTCCTCTGGTAACAGAGCAGCTTTACCTCCATGCCTCCAGAACTGAGCTGAGAACCGAGCAACCAAAAGTGTTATTATCACAAGGAATGAAACATGGATAATTTGTTGTACAAGACCCTACCTGCCTGAAGTACCTTTCCCACATATTGAAGTCTGCAATGCCATTTTCAGGCATAAGTTGTTATTGTATTTTTTCATTGAGATAAATTGCAATACCTGTAGCTTATATGAAACCTGAGCAAAATAATGTGTTAATACTCTAAGTGAAATCTGTTGACAAGTAGCACTTGAGGCCGTAGCATCTCTTTTGATTTACATCTTACTAGAACACATACTTGCATTAGTAAATATCCTCACAATGCTCTTTCTCCTAGTTTGTATAACAGGGTATACACGACTGGAAACACAGAACACAAACATTTTGTTCAGGTTGACTATAGAGGAATCAGTTTTACAAAAAAAAAGCACTTCATGAATGCTATTTCCGGAAATGAATGTTGTTTGAAGTAAGAGACAGCAAGAATCACAAAGTACCTAGAAAAATAAAAGAGCACTCAGACCTTGAATAGTTAGTATTTTGGTAATTCTCCAGCAGTGACAACCATCCACATCTGAGGCCCATACTTCATCTCTTCCTCTGATAAAAAGCAGCTGGGGATTTTTGGAGTCAGACAAATCTATACTCAGAGGTCTTCCTAGCTCTGCTTCCGCGACATTACAGGTGCAGTAGTTCCTCATCTGTTTTTCTACCAATCCATGTCCCAAGATGTGGTGCACAGTGTTATTCAGAATATCATAATAAAACATGTGGCTGCCATTATCAAGCTCTTCCATCCAGTACAAGCGGCTACCAAAGAAAATGCATTGCTTTCAGAAAAACTTCAACCTGACCAATCTAAATGCAATCCCAGTCTGAGTAACTGAGTAACTAGCCACAAATCTCCCAAACATTTAAAACGAGGTAACTGCAGGAGCGTAATTGCAAAGTGATTCCAAGTGCCAAATGATTATTTTTTGTAAGGAAGGCCACAGCAACTGACTATCCTGGATAAAATGGTTACTGTAAAAAAGTTGTTTTCTGGGGCTGACTTTCATTTGCATAGCTCATATAGATGAACTTATCAGTATTTAAGCATAATTTGAAATCTTTACTCAAACGCAGACATCTTTTTTTTTGAAATTTGATATGTACAAGCTCAACTAGCAGTACTAAAGTAGTACGACACCCAAAAATTTCTGAGATTTACATAATTACAAAACTCATCTACTAAGGCATTGCTATAAAAAATCCTTCTTGGTCCTTAACAGTCCAAGTTTTAATGAAAATCGTGTCTAAAACTTGCTTTTAAAAAAGTTGTTAGTAATATGCACCTTACCTTAAGAAAGGATATGACAACAGAGATGATACAGTTGAATTACTTTTGCCCAGCTGCATGTTCAAGGCTTTTAGAGATTTTTTCTTGAGCTCAAGATCAATAACAAATATTTGAGTTTCATTCTGTGGTGTTTTCAGGGCAACAAAGAGATGTCTTGCAATCCAGTCAACTGTGATGGCTGTGACATTGTGAAGATATGCATCTTTGAAAAACTTCAGAAAAAAATAAAAACGGACAGAATTTTCAAACCTGATGTTAGGACATTATGAAATTCAATTTGTTTCTGAAAGAAAAATGTCTACTTGGGAAGTAGAAGTCAAAATACAAAGATGTGTCATGGATTGACAATATTTTTACACAAATCAAAGCTATTGTTTCAGAAATATTAATTGTTGCTTCCATATTCTTGAAATTAGAATGAAGCAAATTAAATGAAGCTAAATTAAATTTAATTAAATTGTGATACAAAATACAAATTTCTTGTATTTACTATTGTGAATTTTAAATTAAACATCTAATAAAATATCTTATCAACAAAGCAGATGTCAGTAAAACCATTTATGATTAATAAGACAATTTTAACAATGGCATACTCTGGTCATTTTTACTTTTTCAGAAACATAGTTGGCCATAAAATAATGACAATAATGGCCACGTACTTTCCTACATTCTCTCAATAAGGGAGTGAACAAAGGAATACCTGAAACTGTGAAGCATTCCGTATATTCAGAATAAAAAGAGATTCTTCAGTGATATGGTATGCTTTGTCATCATTAGCAGTATAACAGATGTCCTTTACATTAGTCTTTGCTGAAAGTTCCCATATGGTATGACCTCTGTCTATGTCAGTAAGAAACAACTTGTTGCCAGAAATAGTTATTAGAGTTGGGACAGGGAAAAGATCTGGAAGGAAAAGGGCACAGCAGAATTTACAAAAAGCCTCCATCTTAGATAATCACAGTCATTCATAAGGAAAGCAAGTACGAGACACAAATAAATGATGGGTCTGAACTTACTGTATTTGGGTGTATGTCACAGTAAATAAATAATGAGATGCCCTCTTGTCATCACAATCAAACTACAAAGATATTTTCAGTGGCACTGTGAATGCTTACCCAACAAATTTAAGCATAGTAAAACAGATTTGCTCATTTAATTACCTTTAACAACCAAACTAGAAATAGCCTATGATCTCCAGTGAATCGCTAACTCTCCTGGTTAACTTTGACAGCCTAATTAGAAATATTTTCTGATCTCTAGCAGTATACAGGTTACAGGTAAAAACCTACTGTTCCCTGCTAGCCTGGAGTTGCACAAAAAAGCTAATTTATCATAGTTTTGAAATTCCCAACATTTAGTCTAATGACAAGGAATGTGTTTATCTTTCATATCAGAGGATGTAACCATTTCCTCTGCTGTGTCTGCTGTGTCACATAAAATGTTGAAGGCTATTTATCAGATTGCCAAATTCTTGTACTGACATTTTCACCAGCTATTGCAGGCAAACCATGATATGGCATAAATCATCCATACCTGATGAATTCCTCTGTGCCATATCAGACAAAGGTCCTGGACCTACAGAGGTGAAGGCTTGCACCTGTGGGACAGGAGATTGATACTTATGTTAAGTAACAGCATAAACAACAGCATTTGAGAGCCTGTGGAGTCAATAGAGACAAAACCCCTGTCTGCCCATCTCAGAACATAGGTGTGTGCTCTGTTGGACATAAGGCCATGCTGGTCAGTTCAAAGGCTACATTCAGGTTGGGACCGTGGCTATGAAGAGAATTTTAAGCAGCGGCCCAGAGATTGACAATCCATGCTGCATCTAACAATTAGAGCTCAAAGGACTCCAGACAGTCTTTTTGTTTCCTTTCCCAGCCTGGAACAATTCCTACTATTGACTGGCCATGCAACCAACATGGTGTTCTCACCTGTCAGTATCTGGTCTATTACATGCTCTCATGCTTTTAACTTGTATTTCAAGCACACGTTCTGTCTGTTCTGAAACTTGTATCACACTGAAAATATGACTTCTTGACAAGTTTTGAACTGGAAGTCTCTTTTCGTGGAAGCCACATGAGTCCTTGCATTTCTCAAATTGTGGCTTTGCTGAAATGGCCTGTCACTCTCCACCAGATCAGTTGAATCTATGTTCAACTTGCAGTTTTTAACAGTGGCTTGGGGAAACCTCCAGAAAAGTTACTTTTGTGTTTCACCATTTAGTGAACAATATGATACACAGAAAGGTTGAGCCAGGTATCCGTGGGTGAGTCAGCAAATCAGCAGTTCTACAAGCAGAAACCACAAGCTCTTGCCCCAAGCCAAAAAAACATCTCCCAGGCAAACACACCAGACTGCACAGATAACATCTACCATCTAGCACGAGACAAGCTTAGTAATTTTTCATACCTGAAACCTTACTGTGAGGCTGGGAAGCACATCCTTGAGAGAAAAGTGCATCTGGGTGGGTCTAACATTGCTTTCAATCCACTCCGTGAAAGTGCCAGCAGTGCTGCTCTGACTCAACAGTTGATAGTAAATCCTGAACTGCGTTAATATTCCGTTGTCCCTTTCAGGTCTGTCCCACCTGAACTCCACAAGGACTTTCCCATCACTGTCATGTAGGTTGTTTTGTGACACATGTATTCTAGGGTTCCTAGGGGCTGAAGGAACTGTATAAAAGAATAAAATCCGCAGAACAAAATACACCTATTAAAACACAAACTCTACCTCAGAACTAACTCTTTTAGTTTTGAGCCTGAGCTTTACATCCCCAATGCTGACAGACACATAGCAATTTGTGAGGTGTAAACTGCAGTAGATTATCTAAAACTTCATGGTAATTCCTTTCTGTTTTTCATTGGTGTGTGGATATCT
The DNA here is from genome assembly GCA_013399875.1 of Gymnorhina tibicen. Lineage (NCBI taxonomy): Eukaryota > Metazoa > Chordata > Aves > Passeriformes > Artamidae > Gymnorhina > Gymnorhina tibicen. The sequence goes on from VXAZ01000256.1 coordinate 884,593, forward strand.
GATTTCAACTTGCCTAGCCAAAAGAAAGAGCAGTATGAACAGGGAAGAATGGACTCCTGCGCCGAGATTGGGACATATCCATTTAACCAAGTCCTGTATGTAACTATGGGGCTGTAAAAATTTTCACAACACAGAACGTATTCTATCCCTTCTCCTATTCACTTCAAAATCTACTGCATCTCATAAACTTTCTCAGTGCTTCAGTCACTCAACACTATATTTAAGCTAACTTAATTTTGACGTGCGTAAGAGCAAAAATAAACACTGAAGCAAGAGTAAAATGTGCATAACATTTATTAAAAGTCTAATAAGTGGTTAAGATATTGCATGCAGCCTTTGGTGTTCACTGTAATGAATTCAGTTTTTCTTTCTTGCTTGTAGTCACAGGCACATGGTGGATATATTGTCCTGCATTTTCTGTTCTGAATTCTATTACTTCAATTGTCCGCATTTATGTTTGCAATAGATAATTGCCAAAGATTCTCAGAAACGTGTCCTTGCAACTCTGCTTGCAGCTGACTAGCTCTGAAAGCTGCTCGTTCTTTGCCAGGCTTTCACTTGCTGACATTGAGTTGCTCCCAGTACCCATTACACCTGAGGAACAAGATTTAAAATTTTAGTACCTCCTTCAGGGGCTGTAAGGGATACAGATGTCACTGGTGCCTTGCCCCAGTATGTGTATGGAGTGACAGTAAAATCAAAGAGTGCAAATGGTTCCAGCCAATCCACTTGGTAGGATGGCACTGTCAGGTTACGGGGATGGAGGCATCCTTCACTCTCCAGAGACTGCAAATGGAATAAAATAGAACAAAATAAAAAGCAAGACTCTTCTCCTGCTCAGAAAGGCCTTCAATTTCCCAAAATTCCCTCATCAAACTGGTCAACTAAATCAAAACGCAGCTTCTCTTCCTGTGAATGGTTGTTGTTCCACCAGCTCCTGTGGCACTGTAGTGATGTGTAGCAATGTGCCAGCAACCTGCCCTTTGAATTTAAAGTAAAGCTGGCCAAATGCACTAGAGTTAAGGATGGATGAAGGCTAGATTTCACATTCAGTCAAAGACTGTCCCACTGTCATCTCAGAGGACACTTCTGTCTCTGAGTTACTGTGAGAGGCCTTCTCACGAATCTTTGATCACTGTGAACTCCTCGCCTGCCTCTTCACACTCCAGCCACTAGCCCAGAGCCACCGTTGGCTGCAGTGGTGGAGAAACTGGACAACTTGCATTCTGTTTGCAATTTAGTTTGGTTCTTGACCAATTTGTAAATGCTGGAGAAGAAGCAAACTCTATTTCTGTTTAAAAATAGATATATCAGCAAGTAGATGCAGTAATACATGTAGATAATAGGAAGGGATTGAATCAATGTCCTCACTTGCAGAGCTTTTGATCCCACGCAGTAAAAGACAGTTCCCCATTCCACCTTTGTGGGACTCCACGTGATGCGGAAACTTGAGGAATTTCCTTTAATTCTGAAAGAAGACTCTGGCACTGAATCTGGAATCACTTTCGGCGTAAAAGAAAAGTTTCCTGTCCATAAATGGAAGAAATAATAATAACCCAAAGAATGTGAGGAATGGGTAGACTATTCAAACGTGACTTAAAACATTAAAGTAAATTCTGTAAACCATCATTAAATAGAAACAAGAAATAACAACACTGTGAATTCTTTTTATCCATACCCATACCATCAGCTTTTATAATAGCACATTATCCTGATATATTTATCACGTGATATATATACATATATATATACATACACACATATATATATATATCAGGTGTATCCTGATATATTTATTAATAAGTTCCTCCTGTCCTTATCTTTTATCAAATGACTAAAGAATTCCAAGAATGAAGAATTGCAGGCTGACAGTAAATACCTTTATTGAGGAGTTTAGATAAAGAAAATAATGTACCTGGCAAAGGTTTAAGTGATGTGTGAACAAGCGTAAAGGCTGTAAACTCAGCTGGTTGTGAGAAGGGAATGCTAAGGCTCTGATTGACTTCCTGGGCTGTAATGAACTGAAGCCTATTAATCCAGAACAGACGACCACTGTAGTATTCCAGTGCACCCTGAGATATTTCTGAAGTACTCCATGCTGCAAATTCTGTAACGATGGCATTACCACAACTGTGGAAACGTATGAAATGAGCAAAATGATAGCACACATGTAGAGGGAACAGATTTATGCAGTGTTTGACATATTGGTAAGTTTCTTATAATTCAAATTCTTGGTACTCATGTAGGAGGCAGGAAAACAAATCAAAAAGTTTCCTTTAAGCTCTTTAAAGCAGAACATTTTTCAGAATATGGAACATTGCAGAAAGAAAAAAAGGTCTTCATTCCCTTTATTTCATTGGTAAACAATTATAAAATGTTTTAATATTCTGCTGCATAGATTAAGAAAAATGAGTATTTTGAAAAATCAGCCCACCTTCTCTCAGCAATTCCACTGAAACAGTGAATTCTGCTTCAGAGCATGAGATTCATTCTACTTCATTACATCAGGAACCAGATTTATTTGACCCTGCTAGTTTTCTTCCATTATTTATTAAGCTCTATTAACATTTTTCTTCACTGAGATCACTGGTGATTTAATCTGCCTTGTATATTGTATGTCAAAATTTACAGGCCTTTTTAGGTCCCAATTTATCTTCTAAATAGGAGATTAAGCATACTCTGAGAGGCATCATTTTGCCATCTAAGAAATGTCTTTGAGCTTAGACACATGCCATCCAAAACAAATTTGGAAAAGCTTTGACGCAGCATCAGGTCCATTAAGACAGATTACTTTTAATCTCTGTATTCTGGCATGCCAGGGACAATGATTTATGGCTGCCAATTGGTTTACAATGGAACTGTATGTTCCAGCTAAAACTAATCAACATATTTTGATTCTTTAAGTGTTTACTATTAGCCATAGCAAGTCTAAAATCAGTCAGAAAATTCAGCTGATTCCACACAAAGCCAGCCTGCCACATTATGAGCATATGTAAATACAGATGCAGCTCAATTAAGCTTAAGAAGTTTAATCTGATGCTTAAAAAAAAAAAAAATAATGGCGTTCTCCACATGGAAGGGAGAAAAAATGTCGTTTCACAATCTACTATGCATTATACACTTTGCACTTAGAGAACAAACCACCACTCTTCTCAAGGTTTTAGTAAATAATTAAGCTAACCCATAAACATCATTTGTTATGCCTTGTCTTTTTAAACTTTGCCTTTCAGGAATCATGCAGCCATTTCACGTTCAGAATGATCAAGAGGAAAGCCTGCTCAGGTGAGAAAGTGGTGTCAGTTCAAGTCCTGAGCTTCATGAAAGATGAACAAGCTACAGAGCTCCAGGCACTTGGAAACTGTCAAGTGTTGTAAATGCCAAGACAAAATAGACAATAAGCAGCAATTATTTCCTAAAGCTAAGTCTAAAATTTGATGAGTACAACCTCAGTTCAGTTGAGGTTCCATACTGTGTTTCTCTCACAGTAAGACTGCGTTACCAACCATCACAACATGTAGCTCGCTATCAGCAAGCCGTGATCATTAGCTCTTATTTTGCTTATTGTTAAATTAGTAAATAGTGTGCCCAGCACTGGACAATATTTTTTTCTTAGAGAGTATTCCAAAAACTAGAAAATACAGACTTTCTTACCTCTGCTATACATTTGCTTACCCTTCTTTGCGGAGAGAAGCTCTGTATAGGTTTAGATACAGACTATCTTGCACAAGCCAGTAAAGAAAACCATAGGTGAGATCCAAAGTTACACCAGCCACCTAAGAAAAAACAGTCCAAATAGCAATTTGAACATATCTTCACTTCTGAGGCAAGAGCCCTTAGGCATAACAGTTGTCTAGACAATATCAGAGTAGCTCATTATCGGCAAAAATAGCGTTACTACCATGAATGTTCATTCTCACACAAAAAGAGATAGCACTAGAAAACAATCAGGTCCTTGGTGGACACCTATTTATAGCAGCTGATGATTTTCTAGGTAACATTTTATTAACACTTGTCACAGTTTTCACCCCTGGAATATCTGAGTACCTCAGATATGATGGCAATAGTGTATCAAGTGGTTAGTGGAACTACCTATCAAAATCTCTGGAATACCCCTGGTATTTTAACATTGTTTGTCTGAAACAGATGGATGATACCCAGTCTGAAAGTCAGAATCACCTTTTGAAAAAAGTATTTCAGATCTTTTGTCTTTGCTTTCCAGCTCTGATTTTATACAAAAAGCATTTAATGTGTTGCATTACTTATGGAAAATAGATGCAAAATTTTAATTCATTTATTTGATTAAGCAGGAAATTTGAATATTTAAATTTTTGAACATAATTTATTATTAAATAAAGGGGGGCAGGAAATTAAACAATCTTCCTGTTCATTACTTCAATATTTCATTTTCCTTTAAATGATGTGAAAGATTTGTTGTTTCTTTTTAATAGGAGCTAATATTCAAAATAGATTTTTCTTGTTTCTGCAGTAAACAACAGATTCAATACCATATGCAACAGTAATAAAAATCAGTCATTTAATAATCTGTTCTGTGAATAAAAAAGAATTTGCTTCCATAAGTTAGTCTGCTAAATGTTATCAAGTTTAGTATATTTTATATCATTAGCACAGCTTACAAGTTGTTTGGGGCCTCTCTGAACATGTTTTCCAGCAGCTCTCAAACTTCTCATGCAAACACTGGCCGTAACTATTCTTTTATAAGCTTAAATTTCCATTATGTATGTAAGTGGAACAGCCTTTTTTTTCCTAACTCTTCATTAATAAACTGCAGAAGATGATGACAGGAAAGCAAATGCTATATCACTTAGTTGTCTGTTGCTCCTTATGTAATCACATTCTTGACATATTTCTGTTGACATTGTATGTCAGAAAATCAAGGTTTGAATGATTGCTCCTGTAGGTTGTCCTGTTAAAAATATCTCACAGCGTGTATGTGCCCAAGTGTATATTTAGTCAGCCGTGCTATATTTTATCCCATTTACCTATTCTCCCTCCCATGCTCAACACCAAAAGACATCTTCCTGAATTTATGTTGCTTTTTTAAACATTTGGGTCCTTCTTCCTTGCCCCATTTTTTTTTTTCTGCAGCTATTACATTGTCCTATGGATGTGTCCATCTTCTTTATCCTGATCCCTGTATCGCCATTATTAAAAGGCAAATAAATATTTGTACCCTTCATTTTCAGGAGTTAGGCAGTAATTTAACACCTCCCTTCTGTTATGCTTCAAAAACAGGCAAACATTTCCCAGTTCAGGAGAGGCATTAGTCTCTGGGCACAACATGTGGTTGTGACGGTGCAATGTAACTGAACATCATAAGATGCAGGATAAACTTAGCCATTTGAAATACCCTTTGACTAGAAATATTGAGACCACACCTAAAGGGTCCTGTCCCCACGCCCATAAAATGCACTTTGCTGCTCCCCTGTAAATTGCTTTTGTTCTAGTCATATTGTACAGTGTAAACAACTTACTGAATGCTTTGGAAATTCTATGCCAGATCCTAAGTTGGAATAAATCAGAGTAGCTCTGCTAAAATCAATCAAACTATGCCAATACACACCAGCTGAGCAAAAAAAATTATCAGAAAATAAAATAATTGCCATAAAAGGATCTAGTTCCTGCCAAAGAAATTAGACTTTCAAAGCTCTGCCTTTGTATTTGCTTAGGAAACCTGCCATTTTCAGAGTAGTGTCTTCTATTCCTATTCCTGGCATTCAGATTTCAAGCTAGAAAGATGTATAGCTACAAACTGCTGAAGATCCAGCTGAACAGCAATTCTTTACTAGAAAAACAGATGGTAAATACCAGTAAGAACCACTTATGCAGAGGACATGCTCTAACTGTTGGATAACAGCAACTAACTATTACATCTATGTTTTAAAACAGAGGTAAGACATGCTCTTCTCAGGTAAAGGACTACATTGTGCAAGGAAGATACATATTAGTACCTGTGCAAACATATTGCCTCTTGATATTGAGACAATAACAACCTGCTCAACAATTCCACCATTAAAGAACACTGTGCTGTCCTTTTTTCTGATAGTTTTATTCTGGGTTTTATTTTAATAAAGAAACACCTGTCAGCTATAACTGGTCACTTCCCAATCTAGACATTTTTACTTGGCTTTTTGCCTATGTGCATCACAGCAGGAGGCTGAGTTCAGGAAGTCAGTGCACAGATTAGGGCAGCAGAGAAGCAGGAGAGGAGATGTTTGTTTGTAGGAGGTGTGAATAAGTGAATGGCTGAAGGCTGGTACCACTGACATAGAGAAAGGTGCAGAAAAAAAATGACAGGACCAGACAAGCAGTCTTACTGCTGCCAAGGTTCTTGAAAGCAAGAACAAGAAATTTGAGGTTAGCATGAGGCGATCCAGAGAAGCAAGCAGTGAATCAAAAGAGAAGGGCAAGGAAGTAGAGGTTTGCCACTTAGAACAAACTGTAACTTGTCAGTCCTTTGCAAAAGGTCATCCAGAAGATACGTGCTAAGTCCAAGTGTGCTACTGAGCTTGGACAGCATATATCTTTCCATGGAGACAGCCCACACCAGCCAGCTTCCACAGAAGTAGGGAGGCTAGTACTGGAAGATACTAGAGCTAAGTCTTTATGTATGTGCTGATCCTTTGCAGCACAGACATTTCTCTCATGTACAAAAGTTTTACAGTTCTTCTGTATGCAGGTTTACAAGTATCATAGGTGCCACACAAGAACCTGCCTTCCTTCTTCCCAAGCCCTTATGAACGTAACACACCTGTGAGATTAAGTGGCCTTTCTGTATGTTAATTCCCTTTTGTGGACTAAACCAGGCCTGGCTTTATTTTATATAATCAGAGAAACACCGAATTCTTTTCTTACAGGAAAGGAAAGTGAAATGTTCTGGGGAATGATGCAAAGCTAACCAAGAGAGATAGAACTCTAAAACTGGAAAGGGTCTTTAATAGAGAACCTGGCTTCAGGTAAAATGGGAGCACAATTTGTATGACAGATGGCATAAAAAAAAGGGCTTATTTGGCAAGAGCTATGTTTTAAAGTAAGCTATTGCAGCAAATAATTTACCTGTGCTGACCTGTTCTGTGGCAGTTGAACTATGCCTCATTCCAGCACTCGTACAACCCCACACAGGCTGTGCTTTGAGCTGTGGAGCATTCAATTCTGCTTACAGAGACACTCCACAGACTAAAAGCAGTCCAGTGGATGGCATGGTCCCTCAGCCCGACCTGCTCTGCACACAGCCTGGAAAAAGTTCAAAGGGAGGGAGGGAGGGAGGGAAGGCAGGAAGGCAGGAAGGAAGGCAGGAAGGCAGGAAGGAATGAAGGAAGGAAGGAAGGCAGGCATATGCAGCTGCTAAGACCCTGACAGATCTATTTGTGAGGAGAATATTCAGTCCCAGAGTTCTTCCATGTGTAGGCAACACCAAATTCCAGCTACCAAGAATGAGGTCAAATCTCACATGGTGGCAGAGGCAGGATGGATTTGGAGAAGACAACAACGATCTGTGAGGAGCCAGCAGTGAACCAAGTTTTTAAGAGACTTGATAGGACATCAGAGAGGGGTGAATGGAGAAGAAAGGCAGGGGAGAGGTCAGCAGAGATACAGAGGTTGTCTCTGCAGGCCTCAGAGCACAATGAAATATCTGCAGGTAGGAAAAGGGAGCTAATGAGCTTCCACATACTACAGGATCTTTGGTGAGCTATAGGTGGAAATATCATCTCTATTTCCCCCTCTCCTTCTGCTTCTGCATAGGACCCATTAGCTAAAACAATAATCCTCTGTCCCTTTTTTCCCTGTGTGCTGTCCAATGTCTTTACTCACTCTTGCAAGAAACCCTCTTCTCCCTGAGGAGCTGCTCTGCTCAGCACCAGCCTCTTCACAGCCATCTGGAGCTCCTCATGGGCCAGGAGCAAAGCAAGAGAGGCCAAGCTGGGACCTCTGTCTGACTTGGTCAAAGGATGAAGGGAGGATGGGGAAGGGAAGGGATGGGCTGGGGAAGCAGAGCCTTGACAGTCCTCAAAGTGTGGGACTTGTTGTTCCTGCCACCTCACAAGGGACGGGATCAGGCAAGATGGAGACTGTCAGTGGCAGATGTGGCACCCTCACCAGCACTGTGGCAGCAGCAGCAACAAGCTGTGCCGGGCTGCAGCAGGGGCAGGTGCCATACCCCCTCTCTCTCATCACCACAGGCAAAGCCTGTTTCTGCAGCAGCACCTCCGCAACCTGATGTGCAACCTGGTGCCCTGGCAAATGCTAAGCCTCAAAACTGGCCCTGTCAGGTCCTGCAAGCTGGGGAACATCACAAAAGAGGCAGGATGCTGTGAAGCTCTGGTTCCATATTTTGATGTGAAAGCCAGAAGTGACCATTAGACTTCAGTCATTTGGAAAAAAGGAAGTACCTTTCACATGTGGGAAGGAGCAGCATTACAACCACACTTTTGACAGCTATGAACACTGACTATATTCAAGAGATCTAAATACTAAAATACGCACCACCCCTCCACCTCATCACTCCAAAAAGAAAGAAAAGTAAAAAATCAGTCACCTGTTTACCAGAAAACTGTAGCTGCTCTTGTAACACGAGATGCTCCTCTCCATTCAGTCTTGTGCTCTCCACTGAATACATCGTGACCCAGTACAAATAGCCATTTACTGAATCCACTACTAGATCCTTCACTGGGAACACAACGTGAGCCACAACATCTATGTGGCCTCCCCACAGTGATTTTCTGAAGATCTAGGGACAAAAGAATTGACTTTAGCATCACATCTAAATCAGCAGCTATGATCAGCTGAGTGTACATTAGTGACTTTTCCACAGCTGTTTATCAAAAGACTGTTCAAGCCTTAGGCTTTCAAAGCCTAAACCTTCTGCATTCCAAGTAAAAAGATGAAGACTAATGCAAAATTATTAGTTCATTTTTGCCAGAAAGTAACAAAAGAAAAAAGCTGAAATAGCTTTTTCCCTTCGCTTTCCCAGTTTTGGCAGCCTTCTGTCTGACAGAATTTCTCACCCACTTCATACTCACTATTCACAAGTGTAAATGAGGGTGCAAGGCAGTGTGAAATCTGGCCTCCTAGCTCCAGTTTTTAAAACAGCTTCTGACTTTGCACTTACAAGAAATGAAAGGCATAATTTGACAGCACTGCATAAATTAGCACTACAATTTTGAAGTCAGACCTTTTAAATAATTCACATGTCTGTGTTCCTGATATGAGAGTGTACAAAGTGCAATTGTAATTATTTTTTAACTGCAGTGATCTGCAAAATATCACAGAACAGAGGTCAATCTTGAAAATCTCTGTGTAAACAAATAGTGCCAAATTTGATTAAAATAAAGTCCATCTACTTCTTGGCTGAGATCAACAGGGCAGCCTCCATTTTCACTATCTTCACTTATTTTACAATGTTGAATCCAACAAAACTGTTGATAGCATGTTTGATTTGCCTGTTTTGCACCTGGTGAATTCAGTATCCTGCATTAGTGAATGTTAGTGAACATTTTACCCCAAATTTTGTAAAACAGCAGAAAATCACTCAAAGAGAGGAAGGCCTCCTTGTTCTACACTATAATAGCAAAGGTCCAAATATATCTCAGGTTGCAAGGAGTAGGGATTATTTTCCCAAATACTGCCTTACAGTCTTTATTGTTGACTTAAGGGATTTTTGTCTTTTAAGAAGAGCAGCTACACCTACCGTATTTGCTTTGCCAGCCCAATACAAGCATTGACCCAACCAATCAAAGGCCAGCATCCTTGCATTTCTGACATCAGATACATAGCTGTTCTCAGTGGTACCCTTTCTTTTGTTCAGTGTCCAGGTCTGAACTTCCCCCATGGAATTAATCCAGTAAAGAGTGTTATTATACCAGTCGAGGTCTTGAAGTAAAAAAAAGGAAGATGTTAAGCCTTAAGATGTCAAAAAAACATTTTTTAAAGAGTAAAAAGCATCCAGGCACTTCAGCTTTTTAAAAATCAATGCAAATGCACGGTTAGGCTCAGCTAACATGAGGGTAGATTCTTCTTTGTAGGAAATAATGTACATGTATAGTACGCATATAGCCCTGATTGCTATAAGTATATGACATATATTGGGATGCTGGAGACAGAACTATCTAGTTCAGAGAGTTGATTTTAGCTCTGCTGTAACCGTGGTGATGTCAGAAGGGTTTCACTAAGGATTAATTTGACTCATAAAGTAGAAGAAAGGGGATGAACCCAAAGGGTTGGCTCAGTGAAGGTGCTGCACTGCACTGCACAACATTCAAGTCCAGAGAACTCTTGTCTTTCAGTTCTGTTGGTGAAATTTATGGAAAGCTAATAAACTCCAAAAAGCCAGTAGCAGCAGCATGCAATTTGTTTAGTGCATACCTGAAATGTTTCTTATATGAGGATAGAGGAGTTCTCCTGGCCCGTAGCTATCCAATTGCTGCTTCCAGAGACCTTTAGGCCCCACTGCCAACATATATGGTTCTTCTTTGGCTATAAAGGAAGAAAACTGCAGTTGTGCACACCAACAAGCAATTTATGTCTAATATTTGTATTTCAATTGCAGTGGTTCCTGTTTCTGGAAAGTGACAAAAGCACCTTTAAAACTGCCTCTGTCCTAAGGAATAAAGGACAAAGAAGAAATGCATGAAAATATCATAATTTGAGAAACTCAGAGATTTAGGGCAGGTTCAGATCCAGAACAATAAGGCAATTTCGAATCCTATTGGATGCTTAAAAACCACTGTGGGTTTGGACCTGTCCTTACCAAAGTCAGGCAAAAGTCACCCCTAAGCCAGTCCAGCGCCTTAAGCTGCAAGTTATTTTCCCCTCAGACATAGGTTAATTTAGGTGAACTAGGTTTCAAAAAACATTCCAAAGACATGTGAATCTCAGACGTTTTGCACACATCCATCTCCCCTTATTATCTTGTGCTCAAGCCAGGGATTTTCAGCATTTGGTGAGCTGCATTTTTCCATGAACTTTCGTTAACCCCCAGGGCACTGCACAAACCTATTCATCATAGAAAGTTCTTCACAGGGCAATGGAAAGGGATAACACATCTTGTACCATATCAAATAATGGTTTTGATAGAATATTTGCACTAGAAAAATGTAGATAAGTACCAATATTAATGCACAAATAATATTTAATATCATTATTCTAGTTTGAGAATCTTACTACTTTAACTAAAAGCAAATTTTCTTATCCTGTATTCTTGAATATTTCTAAGAAAAACCTTTTTGTGCCCCTTATTTTGCAGTCTTTGCCCGAAGTGTGTGCCTCACCCGGTGGAAAGATTTATACACAATTCGTTCTTCATTTTTCCTGTGTGACAAAGCAATTCTCACCTTCTTCTAAAGTTGTACCTCTAAATGACTCTGACCACGGCCCTGCACCAGCAGGAGACACAGCTCGGACTGACACCTCATATGCTGTGAAGCTGGTTAGCCCCTTCACTGTAAACCTCGTGTCACTAATATTTGAGACAACCCATTCCTCCTCAAATGGGTGCTGGGGTGACACTTTCACATCGTAGGTCCAGTTCTGCCAAGCAGATAAACCTGTGTGAAGCAAATAATCATGTTATTACGGAGTAGATGGTTGTAACTGGTGATACATATTCTTTGAGAAAGATGTATATTGGATATTCCTTTCAAAAATGCCAGTATCAGTGGAATTAGGAAAAAAAATTTACACTCTTCACTTCTGGGACCAACGAAGAGTAGTGCTTCAATGCCTCATGAAGAATGAAATTAGAAGAACAAAAATTTTCCCTGGCCAGGTAATTTAAGACACATGAACAGAGGATAGAAACCATAGCACAGTCACTGAACAAAAGTCATTACATCTGTGCCATGCATTTTTTGTGTGATATCAGCACCCAGCATTACTGCTACTCCATACCATACTCAAGATCAAGCTTTGCTTAAAATCCTTGCAGGGGACATATGAGTTACCAATATAAACTTGCATTAATTTAGACAGAAAATTTAGCTATTTTACTGGCAAATTATAGGCTAAATTTTTCAAACAGAGGTAATTCCATAACTTCCATCAGGATCTTCTATTAAAATCACTAAAGCCCAAATGAAGAAAAGGGAAGCCAGAAAGTTACTTCTCTAGAAAGAAAAGAAGTGGACTTCCAGGGAGAATCAACTGAACTTACTGGTTCCAATAGTGTGTTTGGGTGGTCTCCAGCTGATCACAGCTCGGTCCAATCCAAACAGAGCCATGACAAGACGAGGAACAGTTGGTAAAGGAAAAGGCTGAGTTGATGCCCCATAGAAAACCAAGTTGCCAATGCCAAAGTATTCTGGGTACACCAAATTGCAGTCCACAATGTACTCATTGAAGCTAGAAATTCCCACTGGAGAGACCTCCTCATGGAAAACTGCTGAGCCATCTGTGACTGTAAATGTGTTATCCTCATAAACGAAGCTCTCCATGTCATTAAATGGCACGTGTGATCGCAGCGTGTGAAACTCTGAACCATCAAGAAAACCTGACACAAAGGCCTGTTCTGTTTTGTTGAAGAAAATGAGTCTCTTAGATTGGAAGTTGATCATGAAGGCTCTCAGAGCACTGGATCTCACCACTGGTGAAGCTGTGGAGGCAGTGCCAGGAAAGAGTGGAAGGTTTGCTCTGTATATGCCATCCTCCAGGAGACAGAAAATATAACTGGCCATAGAGCAAAATAAACCCAAATAACTACAGTGCAAGAAGTCTGCAGATGAGCCACAAACATTTTAGCAGCTAAGAGATGTGCCTGTCTTTAAGCACAATAGAGAAATGCTTTTGGCACTACAAATACATATTACTGGGCGAAGCAGGCACATCAGTTTTTACCTTCTGGGAATTTGGATAGCAGATTATTGGAGAATATTCTTCCATAATACCTTAAATGTTAAGCATGAAAATTTAAAATTCATAGAACTTCATATTTATAAGAGCGTGAAATTTCTGAAACCCAAATTTCTGTTTTGGAAAAGCTTTATCTCTTCTGCTAACACCCTAAAGAAGAAAATGCAGAAAACAACACTGCATGGCACCACTCTTGTTCCAATTGTTTTGCAGTTTGTTATTTGTTGCCAATTGCACCTTTGTTTTGTTAACTTAAAACAGCTTGAAACAGGAACCTAGATGACCAATGAAGTGGAGAAAATTAGAGAGGAGCTTTATAGCACTTTTGGCACCAAGTGCTCAAAGGAGTTCACTTACCCATTATAGGGATCAGCTATAACCTTCCTAGGGGTTGTCACATAAAGAGGAGTGATGTCTTCGGCTACCGTGCAGTTCGCTAAATGGCAGAAGTGTATCTGGGCAATGAGAAGAGAAACGGGTGATGCATTCATTGGGTGTTTGCTAATGAGCAGACAAGCAGCCCTGAGATTGCTTCAGGGGATCGAGACAGTGAAACACCTCTCTCACAGTCCTACGTCCTTCTGGGCTCCTGAGTTGTCAGTCAGCCAGGTATAACCCTTGTACACAAAGCCGTGATAGCTTACCCTGAAAGAGCCATCAGCCATACCTCTAAGATGGATGGAAAATTGTGTATATCCAACTGCCTATACTCTGTTTGGAGGGCATAGGCAAACTGTACTCTGAAGATGATCTGGTAGGGAAGGGAAGTGCTTTTCTGGTCCTGGAAGCAATACCTTGGGATTCAGAAATCTCTGCCATCGGTCTGTTCATCTACAACTCATTTGTATCTTTTCATCACTACTGCTTTTCCTGCTCCCTGTTCTCTAAGCAGTAAGCAAAAATCAGACATGGCAAGAGAATTAAAGAATAAAAAAAAATCCCCCACTAACCATTTAGGGCAAGTTTCTATTCCTTTGTACATTAGAAGACTACGTAGGTACATGCAAAGTCTGACCTTTAGTGTAACTGATGTTTTATGAGTAGTAAGTCCGGTGCAGGGTTGCCATCTCCATTTTTACTTCAAACTGAAGCAGCTGTAATCTGAGCTGTTGCCATTGTATGAAACACTTCACGTATTTTGTCAATTAGGACAGACATTATAATCACGATCTAGTTATCTGACCACCCTCCGGAAGCAGAGTAGGAAAGGAACAGGCTAGACGGGTAACCAAGTAAGAGAAACACTGTGCCTATACTGGATATGAGGAGGGTGTGAAGTCAGTCTCAAAAACAAATTAAAACCAAAACAGTTATGTCCTAGGGAGAAAAATAAGGCAAGGAGCCAGAGTTCCACGTAATGTGTTTACTTTAAATATTAACTGATAGTCAAGTCTTTCTTCTTTTTTAAATTATGAAATATGTGAATATCAATGTTATATTAAAACATATTTTTGTAATTATATTTTGTGCATACATATCTATACATAAATAATATTTTCTCATGTAAAATTAATCACATAATAGTTCAAATTAAGTAAGAAATTAATTAAGCACTAGAGCATTACCTTTTCATTCATGACAAAGAATATCCTCTGGTAAAGCCAGTCTACTGAGATGGATGAAATATTCCCCCAGCCAGCATAAAAGAGCGTTAGGTCAGATAAATCAGACATGTTTGCAACTCCTTTCACCCAGATAGAATTCCCCTCAGAAAAATAGACAACTTGTTGATAAATATTCACAGAAATTCCTAAAATCAGAAAGATATGTGCACACAGATAATATAAGAACTGTTTCAGCTTTTCATTTAATTTTTCTACTTGCCTTAAAAATATGTATTTTTCAGTCTGCAACCCATCATTGTCAGAGAAAAGTTAACTGTTTTTTCTCCTCATTTCTAGTCTTCTTTCAGATAACAAGGAAACGTTCCCATTTGCTATGTAATTGACATTATTATAGAGAATTGCCCTTCAGAAAGGTAATCAGACAAAGAGGGGACATGTAATATGCAAACCAACACTGATTGCCCCTCTATAGGTCAAACAGATGCAATTGGCATCTCTTCACAAAGCACCATTCACTCTAGAATTCAAGCTTGAGATAATTAACCTGTGCCACCTCTGCACTATCAAAGGCTATTTAGTTAGGGGCAACATTCTTTCTCTGGAGTCTGTGGCTCTGTGAAATTTGGTAGATAAACTCAGATTTCCACACTGTCACCAAGGACCAGTGTAGATAAGAAACATTAGAGTGGTGAGTAATTCAAGACGGCATGGTTGTCTGGTGACTTCGGCTACTAAATGCCTCATTAGTATGCTGACACACTAGCACTATCTTTTAACACTTGGCATTCTTTTATTCAGAAGTTTGAACCACTTCATTTCCCCATATTCATGTTGAGAAAAAGTAGATATTAATCGCAGGGAAACATGGATTCGTCTTACCTCAATTTAGATACCTAAAATGTAAAAAATGAACCATCTGCCGAGATACAGAGAAGAAAAAGTTGCACTGGGGAGAACGATGAATCTCTTCCTAGTGCCTGTCATTTCAAATAGGTCAAATCATGTCCTGAAAGTTCCTGTTTCTCCTGCTAGACTGTAAAGGGAGACTAGATACTGTCTCAAGCTATGTAAGGTGTATTCTGTCCTTGGTGAAAAGAGGTCTTAGGCACACTTGCCAGGAAAGGGAAGAGCCCAGTCTGATTTTACCTGTAATGTTGTGGTGTATAGTACCATCTGGCAGGCACTGAGCAGCTTCGAGGAAATGCTCTGTGTGTCTCTTCCTTAAAGACTCTTTTCTGGATAGGAAGAGCCATGCTGCTTTTTCCTTAACTGGGAAACAGAAATTCAGAATTCAGATGACCTCAACATGTTGCTGACTCAGATACAGGGTTAATAGATATGCATCCACATGTGTACACAAAGGTATGTATGTATGAATATATTCTTACATTAGCAGATACAGACCAAAACTTAAACTCCTTGAATGTTGAAAGTGTATGGAGTTATTCACCATTACAGTTGATTCTGGCTCCTCACACAGGGTGAGAACACACCACGTGTATTTCACACCCTAATTTCCTGCAACAATAGTCAGTTCCCTAGTGAGGGAAAGTAAACTGGAGCAAATGAAGCCCTACTCTGACTCTAGGAAATGAAGGCACTAAGACATCCATGTGACTTCAAGATCCAGCAGAAATAGGATATTTAACCCCTCTGGACTCATCTGAAAACCCCAGTCAAACTAGAGTATTAGCTTACAGAGCTGGAGAAAAGCAAGGCAAGTACGTTTATTCCATGTGTTTCAAGAAACAAGTACCTTTCACAGATAAAGATGATAATGGGATAATATCATCTGCTTCAAAGTTGATAAACTTAATTTTTTTTTTTTTCCTAATAAAGTCACAGAATTTAAAGTCAACAAAGATAGTTTTGGTCACATAAACTGACTTCATGCTTCTAAAGGCCCAAGTAATTTACATCAAAATCTCTGCAGTAAATCCATACCTTCTGTCTGGGCTATGCATAGCTCTGGGAAAGATAGCTTGCCTTGCTTCTGAACCCCAGGTCCTTGAAAATGTAGCACATGCCCTGCTAAATTGATTGTTACCTTCATTTTTAAAGATGGTGTATTATTTCGAGTATGATTTTGGCTGATTTCCATCAGCAAACAATCCTTCCCTTTTTTTTCTCCACTCCAGTTTAAGCAGCTGTCTGCAATCAGGTATCATTTCCTCATATGGATATCACAAAACTGTGATCAAATGTTGTCTTAATTTACTCCCAGATAATCTGCATAGATTGAGCTCCATGTATTTCCCACATGGTGCACACACTGTGAGTAATTTCAGTAATGATGCTTTCAGAGCAGACTACAAGAGGCCAATATTACCTCTTTATCTCTTTTCAAGTAACATTTCTTGCAATCTACAGCAGCAATCAGATTCTTTCCCCGACTCTTCTCAAGGCTCAGATCTACACAGCTCAGTACCTGATGCAGCAACACCATTTCTGGACATGATAACGTGAGGAAGGGTTGTTCCTCTTCGTGTTAGCACAGAGAGAAAGCACGTGCCTGTGCAATTCAGGGGGAAACAACTGAAATTTTATGAGGTGACCAATAAGGGGAGTGAGGTGGTTCCCCACCCCAGTAAGGTGAGGGTCTTGGGGGGATAGGGTTTGTTTGCTTGATTGTTTTCTACCTTAAATTAATTGCTTGGCAATTGGATTGACGTATTTAACACAGTTCAGACTTTTCAAAAATGACAAATATTTATGTCTCAGGACCGGCCAACCCTAGAGCAAACCTCTGTGGAGTCATCAAGTAAAGACATGTCAGTGTGTCTGAGCTATTCCACAAAAAAAAAAAATATTTTAAAAAGCACTAGAGAAGCAAGTTCAGTTTCTTTAACCAATAGCAGAAAACTGGCAATTCAGTCTTGAAGTGTTTTCATAGAGCTGAAGCATTTCCAGGTGTTTGACAACTGAATCTTTTCATGAGAAGGAAAGAGTCCTTTATTTTCTTTTCTAAAAGAACATTTTCGTGACATCAATCTCACTCTTATTTGTGTTCTATCTCAACATGTATCTTTCTCTGCCAATTAATTAATAATTCTGCAATTCTTTGAGTAATAGCTGTAGTGCATCATTACTTTCAATATTAATGAGTTGATATAGTAAAATGAATGCCTCCATGAAAGAGCAAAAAAAATTGGTATCATTTCACATATTTGGCTTGAGATAACTGAGAATTTTTGACAAAAGGGTTTCATGTTAAGTATTTAATATTATTAGAAGAAATACCTTTGTTTGACAGCTCTTAAAATCTCATCTAGAAAATGGAATCAGGTTTTTTTCAGTCACTGCGTCAGACCACTGTGGTGTTTTTCATTTGTAATACAATTCAAATCTGTTTGGGCCTACGAGCTTCACAGGCCACTCCCATGCTGTGCAGCCTTAGGATGTCTACAGCTGAAGAACAGGACCCTCTCTGATGTGCTGCCGACTGCTCAGTGTACAGCTCCTTGACATGTTCACAGTCTAAATATTCATCTCTTCTGCCAGGCACGTGGCAGGCCAAGGAACACGAGTGTGTCCCCAGGAACAGACTGCGATAAGGACTCTGCTACTCTCGTACCTTTGGATGCCGGGGTTGTGATGTTGGCTTCGGCAAGGGGTCCAGCACCCACCTCGTTAACTGCCACGATGCTGAACCTGTGGTACACCAAAGAGACAGGTTTTGGTTGGCAGGTTTCTTCTGAAAGATTGCCTGAGAAACATTTTATTAAGTAAGGAAGCTGCTACAGAAGTGCTTGACTTTCAGAAAAGCCCCGTTTAAATATAATGCTCTGGGAAAATGTAGAATAAAAACAAAACCAACCGAAGTCTGAATTGCCCAAAGGCAGAACAACAACAGAATCTTCTAAATTTAAATTCAAAATAAGTTTTCAGACTCAGAAGAAGAACTCAAGTTCGTTCCAAAGGAAGGTCTGTATTTACCAGTTCAAGCAGAAAGCAGACCTTTGAGTTTAATAAAAGATAAGGAATTTTAAGATGCTTAAAGGACTAGAGAAGACTGCTATATCTTTCTCCTGCTATTCTAAAAACATGCCACACAAGCCAAAAAAAAAAAAAAAAAATAAAAAACAGCAGCTAAGAAAATGCAGCCTCCCAGCCCTATATCAAATTGCTTTTCTTTCCTCACCATCTGACTTCTGCAAAAGCAGCCAAGTTACCTGGGATAACTCTGTTACCTCAAGGAAGGTGCCCTTGCTTTTGGCAAGAACTTAAGTAAATAGCATAATAGTGCAGAAGTGGTATTAAGGCATACTCTGTGCTACCTGGGCAGGAAGCGTGACAGCACACTTGGCCACACTGGCTGTCTTTTCTTTTTGTACCTGTAAGTGGTGTTTGGGAAGGTGGAGTAGAACTGAAAGCTGTGCCCTCTTGAGGCTCTCAACAATTCGTGATTCTCACTGGTCAGGAGCAAGTTATATCCAATAACCAATCCGTTCGGAAAAAGTGGTGGAGACCAACTAACTTCAACAGTGTTTGGACTTGAACTCTGAATGTCATTAATGACAGGAGCTGTTGCAGGAACTGCAAGACAGAAATATCTGGCTCCAGCATTTGATTAAAACATTAATTGTTTTTCATTTTTAAGTACATTTTTAGGTTTCACACCTGTTAATTCATTTATACACCAATAAATATTATTAGGGACAGTTAATGTTTCAGCAACAGTTCACTTATTTTTTAATGTCCAGGAAAACGGAACTGTGTTTCACTCAAATACATGCATAATTATACACAAAAGTATCCCATGTGCCCTCACAATTTTGACCATGTATTTTTTGTGCTTGCTTGTAAAACCAAAAGCAGGGAGAAGCCCTAAATCTTCTAGGTCAAACCAAAAGAACCTGCAGTTTTTTAGTTTGGTCTTCTGCAGCTACCCAAGAGACAAAATACATGTGTTTCTGAAGATTAGGCACCAATGTTGTCTGCCAAAGAAACAACAATGAAACCCAAATGTTTCTGTTAAAGTCCTGAAAGATGCAATTAATAGTGCAATTCATTACCTCCAAAAGCATGTGTCCGATAGCTGGGACTAGGTGGAGAGTGGAGCTGCAGCTGAGATGTAATGATCCAAACTACTTGAAACACGTATTCTGTGAAGGCCTGAAGGTCTTTGACGGTGTATGCAGTTTCAGATACTACCTAGATAAATGCACAGACACAACCGGGTTTTTTCCCTTCCTCCAGGTGCAGCTGCTCTGTAGGATGTTATGAGGGCAGAAGAGGTCTCATAGAACAACATACATATTTCAGGACAAAAAAGGGCAGCATCCTAAATTTAATTAAGAGGAAATTCTGAAAGTTATTTTCAGCATAGGCTTTGATTTTCCATATTTTCAGAATATTTTCTCTTCTCTTTCCTCAGAACATGGCACCAAATCTCAACAATGAGCAGGTGGATCAAAGGACTGATGCAATATAATAGTATATTTTGAGAAAAAAGTAAAAAAAAAGCTAGAATAGTAACATATTACCTTTTGCTACCTATATACATACATACTGTTTAATGTCTTTTAAACCTATACCACAGGTTTAAGATACAAAGGATCCTTGTTACACTGAAATATTTATTGTCTGAAGTAATTGCTCCCTATTATTTCATCAATGATTCATTCATAAGAACTTCCTGCTTGGCAAATTACCTTTACCTTTGATTTGTGGCGCCAACTTGTCATGCCCTGTAAATTGGTCCAATAGAGATGATGGCAAGATAACAAGTGTACAGCTGACGCAAAAGAACAAATTATGAGAATAACTCTACCGAGTCAGAACAAAGGTCTTTCTAGCCAAGTATTGTGCTTTGAAAAGAACCAAAAAAATTTCTCTAGGGAAAGGTATTTAAAAAAAAAAAAAAGAAGAAAGCCTACAGCCATACTTCTCCTGATTATTCTCACTGGCATTTCACAAGCATGGCTCAACATGAAACAATGGGAATATTTGTATTTAGTAGAACTCAATTTTTTCTTCCACTAGTTTTCCAGTCACTTTTAAAACCCTAATTTTAGTAATTTTAATATTCAAGAGTTTAAATTTAGCAGTTTAACATCCACACACACCAGGAATCAGCTGAACATTTCAACTACCCATTCAGTGAGGAAATATATTTTGGTAGTTTTGAACCTGCTACCTGCTAGTTTTCATCAAGGTCCCTAGTTCCTATGTTGGAGAAAACGGGGAATAATCTACCACTTCTCAGCTTCTCCATGCCACTCATGATTTTGAAAATCTCTTTCATGTACCTAACATATTACCCAATATTTTTCTTAAAAAAAAAAAAAAAGAACTAAGAGCAGAGAAGAGCCAAGTTCCTTGCAAAGTAAAATGAAATGTCCTCCTTTACCTCTGTGTACCTCCAGTCACCAGGGAGCTTATTGAACTTCCACTGAATAATATATTTCACCTCAGAGATGTTAGCTGCATTCCACCCTAATGTGACACTGTGGTTTCCAATGGCAGATGCAAATGGTGCACTAGGTTTGTTCAAGTAGTCTGAGGGGAAAATACAATACAACAGTTAAGAAAAAATCTTTCATGGCAATCACTGCATCTCAAAGGTAAAAACCTTTTACCTTACACACCTGAAAGCTGTGAAGCCTATAAAAACACACAGAAGAACATATTGAAAATATTGCTCAATAACTTGCATGGCATTTTAAAGACAGTGTGATAAGTCAGATGGAAACGGGCCAGGTTCAAGTTGAGCAGTTATGACTACAACTCCGTAGTTGTGTAAATGCACTTTTAGTTACAGCTACTTAGTTACATTTTTCTGAATAGAAACATAGAGAAGGTGTGGGAGACTTCTGAAAAGATTTTCAAGGGGACTATTTCAATAGCACTGTACTGGCCCAAGGTATCATCTTAAACAGTTGAGACTGGATTCAAAAAGTCTCATGTCCGTGAAAGGGAGGGAAAAATGTTTTACTCCAAGATAAACTTCAGTGTATTTGTTAAAAGAAAAAAGAAGAGTGGTAGTTTTCTGATTAATGAAAATACTCAAGACATTCCTATTTTTTAAATAAATCCAGATCATAGAACAAGACTGTGAATTTATCAGACTGTCAGTTGGACACAGGACTCCATTCAGACTTACTTAGTGCTTCAACTCCATATGCATCCTCTGCACGGCTACAGCCAAACTTACAGGAAACTGTCTGTGTAGGACACAAAAGTAACTGGTTAGCTTTGTGCAAAGGCAGACTTCCTTCCAGAATCATGCAGGCGCATTTTAAATACATACAAATTCTGTGGACATTTTGCATACACACAAACCCTGTGGAAATAATTATATTAAATCTAAAAATTTGCAGTAGCATGAACTCACTCCAAAGATTTTCTTGAGAGCCTTTTCATCAATTCGCTGGGCCCTGAAGTAAAGGTTTCCTCCTTACACACTATCCCTTTGTGGAAAGCATGAATATGGGGCTACATTAAAGTTGGAAATAGACTTCAGTGATGATCATGGAGTTAGGAAGACAAGGTTTTTGACTAGTTAGTAATATGTTCCACGTGTTGCATTTCACCCTTTCCTGCTTCATGTATTCCCTATGAATGAGGCACATTCTCACAATGTATTTCCAGTAAATTTTCAAAATAGCTGAAATTGGCAATTTTTTAAGAGCAGCCATGCCTAACTCACACTTCCTTTTCAGCAGCTACTCCTTCTGTTACAGTTGTGCCTACAAGCTGCAAACATAACAAATACCCCAGGGCAGTGAGCTCCACACTCATGTCCTAAGAACAGAAGATTCCTGAGTTTTCAGCTCAGGTAGGGAATATACTGTCATCCTGGTTTTTATGCTGAGAACTCAAGAAGAGGTAGAAACATGTTCTAGGTGGGTCTCAGTAGCTTTAAAATTACATGCAAGACCAAGTCTCCCTGAAATCCAAAATTTTTGAGAAGTGGTGATTTGAGCTTTTCGAGGCAGGAGGTTTATTTGGGCTCTTTTTATTCTGCAAGTTCATTCAGCCATTAAAAACTTGAAGTTTGCTCCATACAACAGCAACCTTTCAAGTGATAATTAACCTTTAGATCATTCAGAAGCAATTCATTATGGCAAGTGAGGAAAGTTTTTTAATTGCTCTTCCTATGATTTGAGGAAACACGCTTCCGGCACCCTATGGAAACTGCTAAGACCTTATTTCAAACAACACAGTTGCAACTGAGACAGATTTGAAAACTTGCTTAGCAGTATATTCCTGTATACATTATCTCACACTTAGACATTCAGTGCCAAGTGCAAGCACTTAAATTTTTTTTCCAGTGTTTTCATATTCTGAGAAATAAAATACTTCCAGGTAAATTACCACCACTGTTAGCAGGCAAAGATTCGGGTGTTAGCAGACATAAGTTATCAACTGTGCAATGGAGCTTTCATTTACAACTAATATTTTTTTTTAAGGAGTAGTCCCCAGATTACATGCTGATTCATAGTGCCTTCTGCCTCATTTAACACAGACATTTCTGAACACTTGTTTTTTGTTGTTATTCTTTCTTCTTCTGATTTTTGTCTGAACCTGAACCATAAATCCAATTTTTGCTTGAGGTAAGAGGATTGCTAAAGCCTTAAATTTTGAGGGAAATTTTCTATCTGCTCTACTTGAAAACAATAAACCCTCATATATTCTATGTCCATCAGCAATGCCCTTGTATAAGACAGAGTTTGATGTCTTTTCTTGTGAGTATTCCCATGAAATTCAGTGGCAATCCCCTGTTCTTAGGTGGAAGGAGAAATACTACCAGATTTCAGTCCCAAGGTGTATTCACACAACAGAACTGAGCAAATGCCAAAGAAAAAGTCCCACTCCTACTCCCACTCCTGTGCTCTGCAGACTGCAGTGACCTGATGCTTTGGATGCAGTGACACAGTGGGTGCCTGACATGTGGGTAGTCAAGTCAGTCAGCTGATCTGGTGGAAAGATAATCCTAGAAAAGCTCTTGCAGACTCAGCACATTTAACTGGCATATTGTGTGACCAGACAGGCGAAAAACTCCCAACCCAAAAGCAACAAAACCCCCACACTCATTTCATGTTTTCACAAAAGTAATTTGGTTACTTCTTGGACTGTTCCTACACTCCAAAACCACTATTCAGTGCATTAGTAAACCTTTGTTATCATCACAATTTGATAGACTAAAAAGCATTAAAAAAAAGAAAGAAAAAAAAAAAACCCTTTCAATCAGATTTCCAGGTTGCCAATGAGTTTGTGTTCTACTCGTGACTCTCTCCAATTCCTCCATCACATGCTTGAAATGTGTTGCCCCCATCTGGGAACAACCTTCATCCTGAGGTCTCAACAGTGCCAAACACAATCTTTCAATCATCTCATCCCCATCCTATCCTATCCTGTACTCTATATTCATGCTGAAAGGACCCATCTCCTTAGCAGCACTTTGGTGACCCATACTCATCACTGCGAACACCAATCCATCTGCAGCACAGACAGGCACTCCCCACCTGAGATCTCTTTCTAAAGGGCCATATGTTGGCCCATTACTGAATTGCATTTTATTTCATTTAGACTCTCTATCCAGTCAAGAATTTTGACCTCTAGCTCCAACTCTCTGTTTCCACTTCTCGCCAAGATGGTATCATACAAGGCCTTAAGAAGCATTCTCTCTGGATAGACTTTGATGGAATTAATGAAAAACTGGATGAACAACACTCTTGTGAGAGCATAGAACACGGTTTACATAGGTCTGTCCTGTTTCATATTGCTGAGATTAGTCAGCTTTCTTTACAGCAATGTTCTTTGTCACACAGCAGTTTTTAATGCAGACCTGTCCTTAGTCACCATGCTGAAAAGGTACCTAACTTATTCTTCAGCTTTAGGGAGTACAAGACAATTAGACCTGAATTGATAAGTTTGTGTATCTACATTGTATTTCTTAGCACTCTGTGGACATAGCAATCACTGAAATTGTGATTTTTTTGTATTGCTCTGATGGCATTTAACTTACCTCACATGCTCTAGTGTATGTCTCGTTCTGCCAAGAAACAAATTAATAAAATGTGGAGTTAGCATAAATATAATCACAGAGTATTTCAAACAGATAATACCAATTAATTAGAATTTCTTACAGTGAAAGTACATTACAAACCTTACCAGTGGCAAATAATAAAAGAAGGAAAACCCACACTTGAAAAAACAGAAAGTTAACATTAGAATGATGTTAAGGTGGAATGAGATTCAGGTGTTCAAGAGATGCAGAAAAATGAGCAGTTTAAAAGCTATCATGGCAGTTGTCCCAGACCAATGCTAGTTCTCATTCACCTGGTTTAGTAAAAACAAGAAAGCAATCTACTGAAGGCCATGTGCTTCATTTACACCTGCATGCAACTCTGAGACAGCCTCAGTAGAGTAAAATCCTGAAAAGCACTAGTGCATTCTCACTGTCTAAAAATCTGTGTTGAGCTTAATGAACTGTAAAATGCCCATACATTCTGACAAATGCAATGAAAACTTTTGATATTACAGGCAACTTGCATGGCAAGAATTATTATCTTCCCAAAACAGAATTTATAAGAAACTGAGAGAAAACATAGACATTACATCTTTTCATAAAAACACTGCTCTGAGTGGATTTTGAACGTCTGCCATTGGATAAGGTACTTGATGGACTGGAGACAAGTGCTACAGAGCCAAAGCTCAGATAATACTCACACATTTCAGTGGACAGTCAGTTTGCAGGGTTGCATTCCAAAACTGACAGCCTTGTGTGCACTGCAAAGACAGAGGATGGCTTTAAGAATGACTTTGAAAGCACAGTTCTAAAGGGAAGGGCTACTCCAGCACAAGAGGTACATTATGGATACGTATGGGTATTATAGGTACTCAGATCCCACAGTAAGAGAGTTATGTTGTATAGTGCCCTTCTCAATGTAAAACCAAATACAAAAGAAAATAAATTCAGTCTTGTTCTGGGAATGAGTTTACTGAGCCAGCTATGATGTGGCCAGCGCTGCCACCCTCCCAGCTTTATTTTACCACTTGTTCTCTGTGCAGAAGCAGCAGATATGCAGTACGCAGGACAGCAAAGCACAGAGGAAAGCTGTGCAGCACAAGCCCTCCCAGACATGGTCTCCAATAGGCATTGGCTTTAAAACCATGAGTATTCAGAGAAGTAATAAATATGTCACTTGGTTTTGATGTTGGACCTTTCTTGTTTATGCTGTCCTGTCCACTTCTTATTGTTCATGAAGGTTTTTCTTTTTAAAGGGAAGGTGGAACCACTTTAGAAGCAGAAGACTCTGATACTGAGTGTTGCAAAGCCTCATGAAAAATATAGTGAAGACTTGATATCACTGAGCAAAGATCCACAGTAACCTAAACACGTGAGTCAACCTGGCTATGTATTGTCATGACAACACAGACTTTTATGGTCCCAGCATCATAAATGGCCCAGCCTCACTAGATATCAGGTGCCAAGAGGCTGCTTGCCACTAGTCTCTGTGGAAAATATTGAAGACTGAATTCTTCACTGCTCTTCAAAGAATATATATAATCACTGATACAGAAATTAGCAGGAATAAACTTTCCAACACAATTTGAAGCATTAGAAAGCAGGCATTCTTTATCTGTGCAGGACACACAGGAGGACATCTTATTTCTGTGTGTATTGTGAGACTTTACAACAAAGTATTTATCCACTATAATCATACATATTCATTAGAATGTGTTTCTTATCTAATACATAAACATCACTTTCTTAGAACTGATTTCCATGTATCTGCCTCCTACTGCAAGTCCTGTTATAGTCCTGAAAGTTTATCAAGAGGGGTCTTTGGCAGCCATATTCACTGAATGCTTCAATATTAAAGGTGACCTTTCCTTGAACTTTTTCTTTGGGCATGCCCAGCTGCTTCTTGTTACATAACCTGCAAAAACCCCACTGTAGTTGTCTTTATCTGTTTCTCCACTGGTTCCAGCCATGCTTATCATCCTGCATGCATACCTTTACATCCTTTAATCTTTTTTTTTGCCAGTTAGTCTTTAAGCTCTATTCAGCAACTTCAGGGGAGCTGAAAATTTTTATTCATTATGTTATTTATCACCACCAGCTTAAACTGCATTTGCAATCTGAACTAGGAAATCAGATAAAGTCCTCTAAGAATGCTCCTATAGAAAGCTCAGGTTAAACCCCCATGACAGACACAACCATTTGAAGTTCTAGAGAACTCTAAATGTTCAACAATTATAAGTTTTCTCACATTGAATCACTGAGAAAATGAAATTAACTGTAGAGAGGTAACTAAATAAGACAGTCTTAATGATTTGCATGTTGGAGGCAATACTAGTTTTGACTTATTGTCTCAAAAATGAGAGATTATGAACTTCATAGATCACAAATGTGAACATGACTCACAGCAGAGATCAACACCATTTACACATTTTCTTTAAATAAAAAATATAGCCATGTCTCTAATAATTTGAACCAAATCTACCCACTCAACTTACTGACTTGCTAGACAGGTAACTGTGCACAATTACATCAATTCTTTGAAAATCTGATCACTGTACCCATTGTATTCAAATAGCAGGAACATAAAATGTTGGTAACTAACAAAGTAAACCATTACTCACCGCTCCAGTGATGTCACTAACATTGCAAAGGTTAGTAATTCCAAGTTCTCCTTCCTATAGGAGAAACACATCATTTATTAAAAAAATCAAACTATTTTCCCAAAACTCTTTGTTTAAAACACTTCTTTGGCTGGTGTTTCCTCATCTGGAGAAATTTATTGTTGACACACCAGTAGCTTCTCATTTGAGATTAATTTCAGAGATACTATCAAACAAAGACATTGGCAGAATCAGTTGGTGTTAATCAAATTATCTGAGGTAGGAATTTGGCTCTTACCTCCCCATCCTGGTTCACTGAGTCTATAACAAATGCTTCACAAATACGTTGGGCTTAAATGACAAAGCCAAGTGGCTTTGACCCCTTGGGAGCAGAAAGACCTTCCTTCAAGCTAAATGCCTTTTGTCTGGCCACCTTTTGAAGGAGCTTTAAGCAGCCATATGGTGATCGCCAGCACCCTTCCTCTCCTGCCAAAAGTGCTCTCCAGTGAACGTGCCTGTTTTTTCACATCATTCAAAGTGTGCAAAACCTATCACTGTCACTGAAGTGCAAGTGATTTGAGGATGCATGCAACAATTTTAGAGAAGCTGAATAGCAGCTCTTAAATTTTTGACCTGAAACCAGGTAAGAGCGGCCTTAATAAAACAATTATCAGGAAGAAATTTTCAGCACACTGGGCACACCATGACAATAGTGGGAATCAAAGTTGTCACAAAAAATAAATCGGACACAACAAGTAGACCAGAGGAGAAAAATAAGATTTAAAACTCTCAGACTCAAAGATTACATTTTTCTCATCTGAATCAATACATTCAATACACTCACTGAGCATAAATTTCCTGTCTTTCAAAGCTGAAAGGAAGAGCAACTTATTTCTTATTCTGAATTAATTTAAACTCAAATCAAAGGATTCCCATTAAAGTTATGATAGGTTTCCATCAGGGAAGGCAATTAACTCTTTCACTGGTGCAAGAGTTCCAAATAGTTTTAAAGGAACTGTCAGGCAAGAGTATAGAATAGGGCAAGTGAAAGTTCTCTGCAGCAGGTTTGCACAGTTAGCACCAAGGCACAAAATGTCCTATTTACAAAGCAAAGATACACAGTGCTGTAAACCACATCAACATTTCTGGCAAATAGAAGCAAGGAGGCAACTCCAGAAGGAAGAATAATTGTCTAGATTTCAGAGGTTTTGCTTACCTTTGTCTTGCATTCGTAGAAGGAAAATAATAAATTCCACACATTATTCAAAGGAATATTAAGAAAGTATAAAATTAAGAATCTGACCACTAATTTTAATGCTTACAGAAATACCCATAACTTAAACCAGCTAACTTAAAAATTAAGCTGCAACTAAGTTCAGGATAGCTGTGTGTGTCACAGATTCCCAGAAAATTTCTTGTGACTTTACAGTTTTCCTCAGTTATGTGAGAAAAGCCCTGGACTAGACTGAAATGAATAAGTAAAGTGAATAAACTGAAAGAATAGAAGTTTGTCTTCCCTACCCTCCAGGGTCTTTAGCATTTATAGCAATTGCATGCAGTCAGAGTAGTGGGATTTGTTCCTTACCAGATTCCACAAATTCAAAGGTTAAGCATTAGTTCTCAAACTCTGCTCTTAGTAAAACACATTCTTTCGAATAATTTTGAAAATGCTAAATAATATGAAGTTCCTATAGTGCTAACAACAATCTGTATTTCAAAAGATTAGGTAAAGTTTTTGAAAACTTACCAGATTACTTGTACACAAGTTTTGACAATTCCTTGAGAAAGCAGCGTACACTGCAAAAATCCATAGACAGTAAAAAGCAACAAGCCTTTTTAGCTGGAAATCCCACAGGCAAGCGTTCCTCATAACTTAAACAATTTCATCTGTTAACCTCTTCCCTTGGCCTTAAAAACTCTTTTTAGTCTAGGTGACGGAGATGCAACCGCAAAATTTCTGCGTGTCAGATTACTAAAATATTTTTTGAATCCTTGTTTGCACTCCGCTCCTTCAACGACTCTCAGCTTCCTGGAGCACTCCTCTCGAATTTATGCAACCTCTATTTCATAGTTTCTTATTAAGCCACTGAAACAAAAGAGTTGACCAATGAAAGACAGTGTATCTACTTACACAAATATCATTAACGTAAAAAGGAAACTAAGTGCAATGCTCTTAATCAGGTGCTCTGAGCAACACGGAAACAGGGAAACCGTGGGAAAAGAACAGCCTAATGTGAACTTTGACTAGATTAAGCTATTTCTAGACATTTTTACGTGGATGCTACTAAGAAAATTTGTTGGTGATGATGAATAACTTTGTTAGAACACCATTGGTCATATCAGACATGGCAAAAATTTTAAAAAACTCTTTATTTGAATGACTGTTTCCAAATGTTCCATTTCCACACCAAAATACCACTCAGAACAGACCCCTGTCGGCCCTTTGATGCAATCTAGTGATGCAACACAAACTAACCAGAGCCAATCTGCTAGAAAAGATCTAGATGGGGTGGCACAATTGTGATAGTAAGTTTGTAACCATATCATGGAAGAAAAATGAAGCTGATAGATAAATCGTGTCTGATTTAAAGAGTGGTGAAGAGTCTTACATAAAGTTGGAGACTCACACTAAAGAGGTCTGTGGAAAGTCAAGCTTAGGACACATCCAGGTCCTGGTCTGTAGCACATCTGTGCTGTACCAGCAGAGCGAGCCACAGAGTAATTCTGCAGTAGAAAATCGATCCGGCTTACACACACAGACACACACACACACACACACGAACACATATATATGTATATGTATATATAACAAATGCTATGTCATTTTATGCATGTGTATTACTCATTATAAATCAAATGTGCTACTTTACAAATAATATAGCATTTTGATGATCAGTTGAGGCTGGCACATCCTGTTACTGCTGCTTAGAAAGGGTACCTGCTTTTCCACCATACCTTTCCAAGCCCCATTCACTTGCCAAGGAAATATTTCTGCAGTCATGCAATAAAACAGGCTGAGAACCTGGTTAACACTAACCCAGCAACAGTAGAAGTGAATTGGTTGGCATTAACCTGATGCTGGTTTTTTCTGGCTCAGGCTCTAGTACAATCCCCTGTGCTGTTCTGTCCACGCAGTGAAAGGAGTAAATGCACCAAGGCAGGATGAAGGGGAAAGCCAGGCTGGAGACAGACAATGAATATTGGGAAGCACTTGGCTCAAAGGTGGTCTGAGGAAGGAAAGGTTTTTAGGAGCAGGTTCCTTCCTTATATTCCAGTTGCCCTGGGAAGCATTTGGGGGTTTCCTTGTGCATTATCTCAGTCTCTTCACCACTACTGAAGGGAACATGCAGATGAGAGTAAGGCTCATCTAGGGTGAGATTTGTTTTCAGCTAAGAGCTTTCAGCTACACAGGTGTGGGGGAATTACTGCCCAATTTGCTTGTCACTTCTCCACTCCAGAAGGGTGCTGCCCCCACTCCAGCCCATGAGCAAAGCTGCTCAAGAGGGAGCTCCTTAGATCCAGCCAAAATAAGCCAGTTTAGTCTCACTGCTTAAATAGTAGCTTTCTGCTAATCCAGCTCATCCGGGCTGAAGAAGTTTCGTCAGAGCTCACATGACCAGCAACACTGAAGAGGAAGCTGGTGACAGACTGATGGAGGCTGCAATTTCTTCCTGAGGAAAGAACTTTGGCTTGGGATAGTTAGGACATTTAGGACCCTCAGGATTTGGTCTCTAGGACTACTAGGTGTATAGTAGTAAATTCAGTGTACTCACATCTACACCCTAGCAAGTGGCATGGGATAACCCACATCCACATTTTAAAAATCTCTCATAATCCAAGAGAGGATAGGCACAGCTGAAATACCTATGGTCAATGACTCTCAGATTTACTATATCCCAAACTGTTCCTGGATATTATTTGGGCTGGTGCTGATGTGGATCAAAATGAGACAGAGTTTAACAATTGACCTATGTGGTCACTCAGGATTAAGAATGTTGGCTGGCATGGATTTAAATTACTAACTTAGATGTAGTGCAGATGTAGTGCCTAAATCCAAACTTTTTTTAAAAAAAATCTTTTAATGGCATTTAAATAGTAAACATTTTTTAAAATTTTTTGGGGTTTTTTTTAGGAACTGTTTGGTTGTTAGGATGTCTAGGGTCTTTTTTGAGGATGTATAGGGAGAAGCACTGGGAGGTGAAAAACATAGAATCATAGAATCATTATAGTTGGAAAAGACTTCCAAGATCACTGAGTCCAACCTTGACCACACACCACCATGCCAACTAGACCATAGCACTAAATGCCATGTCCTGTGGTTCCTTGAATGCTTCCAGGGACAGCAGCTCCACCAGGTTAAGAACCTGGCGAGGAATGTAATCAAGGTGCATCTTAAAGTCTGAAGAAGAAGTCCACAGCACCATAACAATAACAATAACAATAACATAACAGTATTTGGCTGTTTGGACAAGGAAATTTGGCTACTATCAAATACACATAACTAACCCAGTGCAACTGGAAAGCTTGGCTATCACTGATGAGGGTAATTCCTGTCAGTGAGCTTTTGCACACTCATATAAGAGTAGTGCACACATGCCTCGCACAAGTGGGCTCTAACCATTACAGTCAGTTAATAAAATAGTGACATTAAAGACACCGTTCAAACGAACTACTCAAATGGTCCAGAAATTTTTCTTAAACTTCCAGTACTGTTTTCCACCAGGTGTCACTGTAACATCCCATAAACCACGACTTTCAAAGAAAAAAAGCACTGAAATATCTCTTTTCTTGTTTACCTTCCTTTGAACACATAGGAAGAACAAATACTAACAGTCACTTGAGTCTTTGGATTTTTAACTCGAATTTCAGGATTTCTTCAAGAAGAGAGTACTTATGGACTTTAGAAGCCGAACTTTAAAAGGTCTGTTTGCAATATCTGTAAATGACAAAGCATTAAGTGTAATTTTTAAGTATATGCCTTCCAGAACACTGCATCCTGATAGAGAACTTGGGATCCAAATTTTCTGAGATATCATTAATAAACCTTGTCCTTTATATTACTGATCTCCTTACAGAATATAATTTCCTTTAAACCAAAGACCAGCACAAGGAAGATGTGCCTGCAGACCAGCACATCTGCAAGGGAGAAGACTGTGAATGAAGAGAAAAATACAGAAAAGAAAACTTGATCACAATTCCCTATGTGGACAGCAACATATATCAGAGTTCTTCACAAACTATGGATTCATCTTTCAAGTTCTTCTGAGTCTCTTTTAAGAGAAATAGAACTATGTACAGACAAATGATTGGCCCTGATAGCAATGAATAAGGAGAAACATTTCTTGAGGAGAAACATGTACATTATTACTGCCAGTAAAGCAAGCAACTAACAGTTTCTTTATACCTGAAATGATCATGATCCATAAAGACAAACCTTTCCCATATGTGAACATGCACATGACTGTGCATATGTATACATTAATGGTATAATATAAGCAGACTAAAGATCAAAGACACAGAGCTTTAGTGCTTTGCTGCACTTACAGCAGAAGATTAAAATTATTGGCTCAAGGTGGGTTGGCAGCCTCCTCTACCATTCACCCCAGTGCACAGACACAGGCTGTTGCACATACAGCCAGAAAGATCAGCTGGGAAACACCTTCTGGGCTGCCAAAAGGTTACAGCCCAACACATTAACATAAACTGATGGCAACTTCAGCTTATTTTAATAGTACAGGACAAAAGCTCTCAAATGGTCAGCTCCCAGATGACCCAGACCTGGAGCCGTGCCATCATCCCTGCCCTTGTGGCAGCAACCTCCATCACAAAGGTAGGCCAAGCAACTCAATGTAATAC
This sequence comes from Gymnorhina tibicen, assembly GCA_013399875.1. NCBI lineage: Eukaryota > Metazoa > Chordata > Aves > Passeriformes > Artamidae > Gymnorhina > Gymnorhina tibicen. The sequence goes on from VXAZ01000256.1 coordinate 917,451, forward strand.
CCACTCCAGCAATCTAATTTTAATCTCCTCCCACGTTCGAGTCAAGCACCTAAAATCTCATCAAATGAAACAAATGTCTATGTGCTGCTTCTTAAACACATCTGTGCACAGTTTCACAAAACAGCACGCAGCAGGAATCAGCAAGACAACAAAAACTGAACACGGGATGTCTGAGGAGGCAGGCAGGGGCACACCCAAAGCCCACAGATGTTTGTATTTAATCTGGGCTGTTTGTTTCCGGTTATAGAGCACTAAAATTCCTTGAAGATAGACCACCATTCATGAGTCCTATCTTGACAGGAAGAAAAGTTGGGAGAGGTGAGAAAGGAGAGACTGTCAGTCCCTCAACCAGCCTACAAGGCAGAGCAATGAAAAGGAAAATCTCAGCTTTTACTTATCAGTTTCCACCTCCTTTGTCTTGGGGAGGTCATCTTGAAAAGATATGCTGATGTGAATCACTCACTAGTGATGATGGCTTTTCACTCTTTTCCAAAGATCATAGATTATTCTCATTTTCCCTCCAGCAATGGGCCCCCATTAGATTTTGAATTTCTTAGTAAAGTAAGTGAACAAGGACCCTAAGGGCAAAAAGCTTCCCTCCACTGCCCTGACCTCTCTCCTTCCCCTTTTATTTGTTAGTGCAACTGCTAAGACAGCTGTTTGTCTGGCAATAGCAGCCAGTCGGTCAGGGAGTGCTGTGCATAAACAGAGGGAAGGCCATACAAGAGAAACCCCCTGGAGTCTGGCTCAAGATTTATATCTATCTCTGCAGATTAGAGAAGTGGGGTTGGGAGGGGGGGAGAAACAGACTGTTAAACTGGATCAAATTGGAAAGACAGTCATGCATGAGATACTTAGCTAAAACAGTCAGGAGACAGGGATTTGCTTCTATTGATCTGCAGTAATGATGACTGGAGAAATGTCTCATTAAATGATGTACAATGATGGATTTCAGACTAGGCAAATTTGAGCTGTGGAGATTAACAGGAAGAGATGTAAAAGGTAGGCCAGAATAGAAAATATAAGGAATGCTAAAAGGTAACATGAATCTATAAATACATTGCTAAAAGATTCAAATCCAAAGGAAAAATCATGTATTAGGGCTTATTAAACAGTGTTTGTGTAATCATCATACACAACATTAGGAGAGACAGTGAGCACAAAGCGACAATAAAAACCTTCCTGTTAAGTAGGTAAATCTTGTACTTCTTTTCATATTGCTTTGAAGAGGATAAGTTGGCAAGGTATTTGCAAAGCTTTGTAGTGATTTGTTCAACTGTGTTATCTATTAGATATCTCCTGATGGTTACTAATCAAATGTGCTGTCTGAAATCTGAAGAAAATGAAATTTCAACATACACAAGTAGCACGCAGTGCAACAGTGTAAGTGTAAAATGGCCTGATGCAGGATGCCTGAAAGGGATTGCAAAGGGTTTTAGAGGGAAACAGAAGGAAAGAAGATTGCATACCACAGAGGGAGTGACTTATTGCTCCGAGCATGTAGATCAGTGTATACGAAGATATAAAATCAAGATTAGGAGAAAAAGACAAAAGGTGCAGAAGCAATAGTGCAGGTTACACAATCTTGGTAAAGATCCTCAGAACAGTCAGATGTTCAGTTTGCATAAACATCTCCCATAAAAGTCTCTACCTCTAACACCCCCTGGTTTCCATGGCATTCCCAAATACCTGAACATTTCATCTCCCAGTAGTTCCATAAAAAGAAGTTACTTATCCAGCAATCCAGGAGAGAGTTCATCTGCATAGAGTTTCCTACAGATTAAGAAGCAACAGTGCCCACTATGGAGACAGGAATCAACAGGGACTGGATTTGACCATTTCAATCACCAGCCTGGGAAATTGTGTTGCTGGACTGCTGTTTGGATGTACTGCTCATTAACCTTTCGGCAGGTATCTAGAGTTTCAGTCCTTCTCCACCAAAAATTCCCATTCTGAGCACAGCTTCACAGCCCCCAGATTCAGATCAACCTGATGAGGGCCAGCCCCTGCTGAGCTCCTCAACTGTGTGTTCACTCCCCTGTTCTGGGGAACCTGGGGCTTGGTCCCATTCCCTAAACACAGGTCCCTAGTGACACCTTCCCTGTTTCAGGGTGCCCCAGATGTTCACCCGGGGCTAGCAGTGTTTAGGCACCATGGCAGGGGGCTCCCAGGGCAGCGCTCATCCCACCCCCAGCCAAGAGCAGGGCAGCCAGGGCCATCATCAGGCACCTCCTGGGGACAGAGAAGCCAAGGTTGGGATGTGGGCCCAGGGCTGGAGAGCGACCCTGATGTTGCACCACTGGGGCAGGGGCTAATGGCTTCAGGGGCTGGCATGGGGCCCTGGTCCCTGGGTGGATGGGGGAGCCCAGTGGGGCTGGGCAGAGACAGCCAATCCCAGGCATGCCCTCAGGGCCCAGCTGGCAGGTGGCACCCGGAGCACGGAGCTCCTGCCCTTCTAGACCAGTAGCTGAGAGCCAGAGGGATCATCCAAAGATCTCAAAAGGCCACTGAACCGAGTCTGCCAACTCCACTGACTGCAGCAGCAGTCACTTGAATTTAGATGTACTGATTTTAAATTAATTGCAATGTTTTTAAACAGCCTAAGTATTATGTGCCCACAGCCGTATGTGCTGACCCTCGGGTTGGCACAGACATGCTGTCAGACTCACAGCAAGGTGGTGGTTTGGGTGTTAAACCAGCTTTTTATTTTCTTTTGCTGGGGAAATTTCCTTCCAGCTGGGGGAAGTTTCCTTCCTGAGGAAGTTTTCTTCACTGAGAAGTCAGGCAGATGCCAGAGCAAGGAGGGGACAGGCACAGGGAGCTACACCCACACACTGCCAGAGAGGGTGCACCCCGATGCCGAGAGGATTTATCACGTGTGAAGGACATCAGCCCTGACATTCCCTGTCATGTTCCCAGACCTGTTTTCCTGCCCTGTCCTAGCAGTGTGGTCACTCCCCCTTGCACCAGCTCCAGTGCTGTTTTGATCCTCTACTGAGCTAATTCAGGTCCCCAGCACAGCAGAAAGCCATTCACCTTGTTGTCAAGAGAATGTTCTGCTGCCTCAGCAAATTGAATTAGCTCAACACAACATCAGGTGAGCTCCAGGAAGAGGGGAAATAAGGCAAAGAAAGGAGCCCTTTGACCCAGCTGGTTTGAGCCTTCACTCTAACAGCTGCTATCGTTAACTAAATTTAGGTCTGATACATCACTGTCCCTTAATAGAGGGAAGCCTGGGGAGCAGGGTCTGCTGCTCATGACATGTTTGAATGTGATCTTGCACAACAGAGCAGTGACCTCTCTCTGTATTATGATAACACAAATAGTAAGAGGTGGCCTTTAATTGTCAGCACATCTGGACTCCTAAAAGATTTGTAGAACAATGACATGCTTAAGCTGTAATGACAAACACTACCTCAATGTAAAGCAGGCTAAGACAGGAGAAACATTAAACAAGGGATGTCATACAGGTTCATATGCTTATGATCCCAAGATTAAAGATATAAATTGGTTTATGAAAAGTACATTGTTTTTTCCAGTATAACTTGCACGCACAAACAAAAATATGCCTTTTCTAAGGCTGAAAGGACTCAGCAGAGCTCAGAGAAGAAAGGGATGCACTAAAAAGAGGAAATCTGTATATCAAAATGGATATAAGAGAATGAATTATTTTAAAACAATAACTAAAACAATGATTTCTGAGAAGATTCCTCTGACTTGGTTGGGGTTTTTTTTTGTTTGCATTTTTTAAAATTTATTTAGCAGCCATGTTTTGGATCTGTACTGAATTACAAACCAGAGAAAGACTATTCTCTGGAAAAAGGTTAATGTGCCCTTTTGTGGTAATCCACAGATTAAGTAAAGACCATATCCTTCAACCTCCCTGGGCATCTGTCTTCTCAGTCCAGTGTACTGGCAGATACCCATCCTAACAGCAATTTAAGTGAAGTTTGAACAGTTGAGGTGCAGATACATGCTTTCTTCCATCGCTCTGCAAGCTGAAGTTGAGCAGAGTGAAGAGCTGTGGATACAGCAATATCTTGAAATATTTCAGCATCAGAATCTAGAAAGGATGGACCCAAAGGAGCACTTGGCACTGCTGTCAACACAGGCTCCCCCAGTAACTTCAAGGCACTTTAGATTAGGCCCAAGAACTAATCTGAAGAAAGAGACTCTGCCCAAGCAGGGCTACTAAGCAATGATGTTTCATTTAGTGGAGTTTCCAGGTGCACAGAGTGCCCAAGTAGATGTACTTCACTGTCTGTATGCCAGCAAAAGCAGTTTAACTGCATTTTCACACAAGTTTTTTAGATAAATATAATACATATGAGAAATTGTCTATAATTGTGTTTTCGTAAGACCAGTAAAAGAAAACAGCTATAAATATTTCCTTTATGTAGGAACAAGTTAGCCTTCACTTGGTAGAATGGCTGTCTACAAATGTTCAAATGTTATCATTATTTTCTGACTGTGGTATCTCTGTCACGCCATTTTTGTTTCCTTTTCTTCAGCGTTTGCTATTTTATTGCATTAATGTAATGTTCGTAGCTGAGAGGAGGCTGAAGAGCAGCCGGGCTTCCTTCTCCTCCTTGTTTAGAGGATAGGATTTGCCTCTCTAGATCCCTAGTAATAGAAGCATATTGGTGGGAGTGTGGGAGAGGAATCAGATAATGCCACGAGAATGAATCAAAATCCATTTGATCACTCTCTTTTCCAAGTAAAAGCTACAAAGGCAGCTAGAAAGCAGTTCCACATGCTAACATTAAACCTGATGATAGATTAATATACCATGCTCATCTTTATTGAAACAGTAAGTCAAACACCTATAAATGCCTAGATGGTGCAGTATTCAAATGTAGACAGCAGAAGTCTGAGCCTCAAAGATTATGGTAACCCCTGAAGAGGTGCTGAGTCCTCGTAAATCCCTGAGCAGGGTGCTGCATGACAAAGTCAGAAACTGCAGGGACTCTGGTCTTCTCTCAAGAGAAGAGGTAACTGCAGAACTAGAGCAGGTAATTATCACCAGGGTTAGTTTTGGCCTGGTTGGAACAGCCAACAACAGAGTCTTAGCTGTGGCTGACTGCACTAACACCGTGCTCACCATTTGGAATTCTGGGGGTGCATCCTGCATCCTTTTGTGCCAAGCTAATCCAAACCATCCCAAGGCATCTCCTCTATGAAGCTGCCTGTTTCTCTGGGCACATGAGGAACTGTGGCTGGGTGGTGGGGATTGTTACAGGAACTTTGGCCACAAACAGGTGTTCTCTGCCATGGCTGGTCATGCCAGATGAAGGTTTTCTTGTTCCCAGATGCTCAGCGCTGTTCATCCACTGGAGAATGAAGCCATGAAGGGTTCACTCACACTTTTTAAGCTATTGCAGACAAATGTGTATGAAATAGATAACACTTAGTCTGGGAAGTCAACATGCCCAGGAGCAGGAGCTAGAAACTAAGGTTAGGCTGCTCACAGAGTGAGTGCCTGGCCCTGGCTGTAACATCTCTCACGTGTGCAGGCAAGCAGCCCACAGGAGGTGAACACCTGGGCTGAATCCGCATGGACAATGAATGCCACCCTGCACCAAAACCATCATTATGCTCAAGGGAAGGAGGGCAAAAACATCCGACTTTGGTGGACAACTGCCATACTGCATATAGAGCAAAAAATTAAAATACAGGCTGAATTGAAGTCTTGGAGGCAGACCTAACTCAAGCTACATATACATCACATTTGGAAAAAGGCCTTTAGGATGACTTATGAAGCCCAGGACCAAGAACAGCATGTCTGACATAACTAAGAATACAGTATCTTTAATGAAAAGAAGTAGAGAGAAGAAAGCTAAAAGTTCTTGCTTTGGGAAGGAATATCTGAGAAATGATACCGTCTACACAAACCTAACTTTAGGTGATAACAAATCTCAATTATTTTTTATTATCTTATGAGGAAGGAATATTCAAAACTGATTTGAGTGTTCACCAACATGCTATATTTACTTTCTGTTGTGCAGTTATCTTTGACAAGGACCCTAAAGCAGGCTCAAAGTATTTGTATTCCATAAACAGGCAAAATAGTACATTAAAATTAATGTAATTAAAGTAATTAAAATATGATAACATATTCACTCAAGCCCACTTTAAAAAAAATTATTTGCAAAGAGGCAAAAAGGTTTTTACAAAGACAGATTACATTTGATCAGGCTTTTATATTTAATAAACAGCCTGGCTTCAAAAGCAATTCACAGTGAATCCTTAAACTATATATACAGTTGTAATCCACAGCTGTGGCAGTTAAGAATTACAAGAATTTGACCTTGGGATTCATTGGTGTAGTGGCCCAATGCTATGTAGAAAAGTTGCACAAGAAGCTTTTTCTCCATACATAATGATTATTGCAGATTTATGAGCTGTGCTTCCACTATGCATAACTGGCTTACTTCTGTGCAGACTTCCACAGGGCCTGAACAGAGCACAGGGAGGGGGGAGGGACCACAGTCCCACACAGCATAATTGCTAAATTAATAAGCATGATTCCGTCCCTCTCGCTTGAAACAAATGAACTGAAGAGAAAGAAGGTCTTACTTTTCAACTCCTGAGACTTTCAGCCTGAGTTCATATCATACTCTGCAAGAAAACTGCAACCTGGCATGAACACTTGAAATTAGGAAGATGAGCTAGATCTTGAGTACACTGGATGATTTCTTTTAAATCAAGCAGCCACACAGTTCATACTTATATTTGCTTTCATCTCTCTTACTCTTACTTATACACGCAGGGATACCATGATCAATAAACCAGCACATAAACTGCCCTCTTCAGTGTACATAAGTGCCACACTGTCTATATTAGAAATTATCAAGCCCTGCTTACTTGCATTCATCTTCCATTATTCCACACCTTTAGGGAAAGAATATAACTAGATCAATTGCTAACTTTATCTAAAAGACATGTGATTCAAACATAATTGGTTATTCCTGGAAGTGACCACGGGATTGCTTCATATTCTGCACGAGTAATGTCTTAGGTCCTACTTGGATGCAACTTCATAAATATGAGTAAATGATTAAGACTACTTGTTTCCCACGGAAAAAAAATGCAGATTGTGCAAATTCAGCTGTGAACTCCCTCTTGAAAATCCCAAACATGCTACAGTTAAAAATTACATACTACCTATGAATTAATGGGCAAACATTTACATTTTTTAAAAGTATGAAGACTAATACCTTGCAGAAATACAAAAACTCTTTAAAACCAATAAAAAAACGATGAGAGCTTTGTCACTGACAATGATCAAGGATGCTGCCAGCTAGTAAGTTATAAAATAGTAGGCTCTGTTTTGACAAAGAGTGTCATGAATCTCTGGATCATAATGTTTTTAAAGGCAACCCTAAAACAATATGTTTAAATGAAAAGGAACATTCTGCCCCATATTTCTTGACAGCAGCATAGCATGTTTGGTTGACTATCTTCAAAATCCAGATGATTAGCAACTTTATTTCTTTTTCCTTGAAAGTATGAAAAATTATGACCTAAGACTACCAAGCAGCTGTGAGAAATTACAAAATATGTGGCAGTGGGACAAATGATTAGTCTTCAACTCGATCTCATAATTACATCATAATAGGTGACATGATTGGATAGGTTACAGCAATTAAAGTGATGAAAAGTGCACATTCATCCCCTATATGACTCTCATTAGAGTTACACCCAACTGCTGCTGTTGCAGTGAATGAGGCTGCCTGTCTCTTAGCATCCAATTATCCCATAGACATTCCCTACCAGTGCTGGGAAGAGCCCTGCTATCCCTCCCACCCAGACAAGACCTATAGTTCTCCGCTGCTGAAAAGACAAAGTCTTGAAGCCTGCTGCAGTTTAGTTTTCTCTCCCAGAATTTATTGCCTGTAATTTCTTTTTCCATGTTCTTAAGGTCTAAGAGTATTTATGGTCTCTCCTCCCTGGGGATTTTTGTTACCAGTGTAATTACATAATGACACTACATGGTTCCAACTCATCCATATGGGCGCAGGCAGCGACCTGTGCTAGTGCTACTGTTTCTTCTATCAGAAGATTTTTTCCCTGTCTAATTCTTGCCCCATGATTACCTTAAAGTACCAAGGAAGCACTCGGACGTGATAGCCTCTTAGCTACTTGCTCAGAACTACTTGAAAACTGGAAAAGTTATTTTACTGACTCCTTCCCTCCTGGGCATTTTCACACCTGGAGAGGGATGCTTACATAAAGCAGGGAGGGAAGCTGCTCACATGAACTTCACTGGAACCCAGGCTGGCTCTGAGTAGGAGAGCAGAGCCCCACAGTCTACTACAAATGGGTAAGACCTTTTTTGCAACAGTACTTAGGTGAATATCCGGAGGAGTCCTGGAGGTGATTCCATCTCCCACTGGTTTAATGGCATGCAGACCTTAGTGGAGGGTGGTGTTATACAGACTGACATGTCTTTGCTGCTCCATGGGCAAGGCCTTAGATTCCAATGATAAAAACAAACCATAGAGCACTATGTCAATAAAATACTCTACATACAGAATAATTCATGTATATCTCAAGGAATTTGCTAACCTTCCTAAGCCGTGCCACAGCCTTGCAGCAGCACTTACTTTGTTGTAGTCTAATCACTTTTAACAGAGAGGACTAATCACGTAGTGTGCACAGATGTTGCATCTAGACACACTTCAGGCTTTTACTTTATATGTTTTATTTTCTGAATTTTTTATATAACCACCACATACCCTTCTGGCAGAACACAGTCCCTGAATACACAGAGATCAGCAGCCAGAGCACTTTGTTCTCAGCTTTATCCTGTAAATCCACTATACCAATTGCTTTTGCCCCAGTGAAAATGCAAAACCTGGCCCATGTATAAAGACTGCTAAAAGGCCTCTCAATCTGCAAGCTATCCTTCTGCTAATGAAGAGATTAACATACCTCTCAATGTCTAGAATTGTTCTTGCATTTTGTAATTTGTAACCTCGGGTCCTCTCCACCTCATTGTGTTTTCAATTCCTCCCCCTTCTTCTACGCAAAGAAAAAGCCTTCCACTTACTAAGAACAGGAACTTTCCTGTTAACTGCACAAAAGCAAGACTGCTCCATTAAGATGAAACTTAAACCTCTTTGTATAAATTAAGTTTTTTGTTTCTATTTTTTTTTCCTAGAACCTGTACAGAACAAGATGCTTTTGAAAGGAAGAATGTATACAGTGTCAAGCTTGCAAGGTAAGCTTAGGTGAACTCTGCAGTGTGGTTTTCTTTCCTCCCTTGCCCCTTGCCCCAGACAAACTACCAGTTTAACATCACACAAGGAACACAAGGACTCATCAGATGATTTAGAAGCAGCTAGAAGCAGCTTAGAAGCAGCTCTGCTTAGAAGCAGCTCTGTCTGTGTGTCTTATATACAATTATGCAACAGTGTATGAAAAGTATAGGTCAAGAAAGTAAATCCATGAAGCTAGAGACTGTACAAGTCTACAGATGAAACCTGGGTATGTCCCCATATTGACCATCTGCCTTCTAAAGTGTTTTGAGCTGATTTTGCCCTGAAGTCCTCTCCTGCTGTTTGTTCATCCTGAGGTCAAAGATCTGTGGAGTAAAAACTCAATTGCTCATTTGCAGGTGGCTGCACAGTATAGGTATCCACACAATGAATGATGAGACACATTGTCTAGTTGTAGGTGACTCACTTAATACCATTTGCAACGAACACAAAATACTCCTAACTCATACTGTTGGAAAACTACCTGTAAAGGAAAGGCACATGCTTGTGCTAAAAAGTAGCTATGTGTTTGGGTGAATCAGGTCTCTTCCAAATTAAGTCAGTGTTAGTGACCAAAATCAGCTGCATTAAGCTGTCAGAAGTGGTTTGGCAGCGAGTTTTCCTGTTGTGAAGCTCCCACTGTGTGACAACTTATTAGTCAGGCTCAATGTATGCCTTCTTTCTGAACTAAACTTCTGCCTTAACTCAAGGCACTTGCCTTTAAAACTATATTTATTTAAAAGCTGGTTTTAACTCTCCTCCTTACAAAGAGAAATTTGGAAAAGTACACATGAAGTAGTGTATCTGTGACAAGGGTTATACAAGTCCTTCTTGTGAATAACAACTTTGAGAGCTATAAACCACCTCATTCATCTTAATGATTATTTAATCTTGGAAGCTGACAATAAGTTCTTTGCCTACAGCATACTGAAAACTGACAGAGAGAGGGCATAGTAATGAGAATTTGATAGCAAAATAAATAATACAGAAGCTACTTCACTGATTGCATTATTATATCCTGCTGAAGTCGATAGGAAAGCTGTGCTCCCAACACCTGCGAGAGGAGTAGGGCTTCCCCCTGAGCACTACACGTTTGCAACAGGAAACACGTGGCCTTGGACAAGCAACCAGCTCCAGCTGAGCCCAGGGTGGTGAGAGGGTTGGAAAGGCAGCCTGCACGCCCTTCCCTCCACCAGTGATCTCCTGTACCAGCCATGAACGGAAAACAAATACCACTCCCAGACATTTTACAGCCCCAGTCTCAAGGGCATGACTTATCATTTCACTACGAATCGTTGAAATAAAAATAACTGTGAATGGAATCATTATCTCTCTGTCCCAGAGGGCACTGCCAAGCCTCCAGTGCCCAGGGGATGAAGAAAGCCTCCTTTCATGGTATTTGCCAACCTATGTTCCCTCTCATTTTGAGCCTCCTAGAGGTGTGTGACGGGCAAAAACCGTTTTGGCCTTCCAAGGCTGCTAACTTGCCTCTACCAATTACCAACCACCCAAGTTCTGCGGAGAGCTCAGCACTAGTGACATGATCTGCAAGATCCCTGCCAAAGTGTTTTGCACATTAAATTCCCCAAAATCTCTAAAGCCAGTTCACTGCAGCACTGCTTCCCTAAGGTTAGTTGGGATTGACCTGCAGGACTGTTCTGCCAATACTTACGACAACACTTAACAAATACAACTAGAGCCTGGCACTAATGCTAGAGATATTCTAGATCTCAGTTGATGGAATACAAATCAGTATAATTCCCAGTACCAGCCCATGTAGGACTGACTGGTTTCGATTGCCTGCTGAGACTAATACAAAACAACACACACTCGTATGTTGTTATATTGCTTTTAAACAACTACCACGCTTTCAAAGATGATGCATGTTTTATAACACATGTATTGTCCTATTAATTTCTCTCCCTCATGTTTCCATTTATGTTGAGTCTCATTTGTAGGTTTTGAACCAGAATTTGGTATTGGAAAAACAATTTTCTGTGACCACAATATTTTCACCAGTTCTATGGGGTCTTTAAATCCAGTCTTGAGGCTGTTGCAGAGTTTGACTTTCTGGCCCTTTTGTCTCCATAATCTTCCTCATTTGTATGGATTTGTTCCTGACAATCTGTGAGACAAGTACAAGAACAGGCCACTTTTATTCACATGGACACATTCCTCTTTAAAACCCTCTCAGCCTTCAGTCTTGATGAGAGTGACCCATTCCAACCTCCTTCAACCAGAAGGATGTTGGCATTTGTTGGCAAAATCCAGTGAGGATTAGTCTGACTACCAAACTGCTGCACTAACAAACACTCTCTCTGCCTTACACCATATCTAACATTTTAGTCTAGATTTCAAACTCTCCGTTGAAAAGAAGGGTAAGTCTCAAATACAAACAACGTGTGTTAAATACATATACCAAGAATATAATGTACTGAGTACATGGCAAAAAATATGCCTGATCACATATGGTGTCTGAAAAGTTAAAAAACAGACATTAACACTTACAAAACAAGAGCTCAATTAGAAAAAGGTTTACTAAACTCGACTTTTCTAACGTAATATAAAATCTAACAATGTTTTCTCTGACATCCAAGTTAATTCTGTACTTCATATTAGCATAGCAGCACAGTGTTCCTGACCTGCCAGCAGTGTGAATCCACCTGCCTCACAGCAACCCATCCCCAAAAAGACTGTACAGAGTCAGGCAGGCCACCTTTCATTCTCCAGCGTACTTTTAAAAGGCAAACCATTGGGGCCTGCTTAACACGCGGGTCTCCTGCGGCTGCTGGCACTGTTTCCCTGCTGTGCATCTGCGACCCTCCCTGTGCCGTAAGTTTCTTCAGACCCAGACAGTCAAGATCCCACCCAGACAGAGAGATGCCCACAGCATACTTTAGAAAACTCCTATTTAATTCAGCCCATAATTGTAACACACAAAAGCTGGCACAGGTTAACCATGCGGTTTGCAACCCTGCGTGGAGATACCCCCTCAGGAGCGGGTTACAGGACGGAGAAGCCCGATCACGACCCCAGCTGTGCTGAAGGGGCCGGACGGGTCAAGCGGGAGCGTCCGGCGCCACTCGTGTCCGCCCCCGCGCAGACATCCTGCGGCGTCCCCGCGCCCTTTCTGTGGCAGCGAGAGCGACGCCTGGGAATTAGCCTGCAAACGGCAAAATAATCCTGCTTCCTCGAAAACAAACACGTATATACGAGTGTGTGTGTATGTATATATGTGGTCATGTACACGGCTTGCCAGCTTCGGGGGCTCGCAGGCGATGCTGGGGGCTGCATGGGTTCGGGGAAACCCCACGACCCCGGTGCAGCACCCCAGAGCGGCCGTGGGTGGGAGAAGCCGCACTCGGCGAGGGGAGGGGGCGGCGGGGCCGCGCCGGCCCCTCGGTCCACGGCAGGAGGAGGAGATACCCCGAGCGGCAGCCCAATGGGAATAGTGGCGCTTCCCCTTCTCCCGTTTCCTCTCTCCACCCCCAGCCCCAGGCCGGGGAGGCGGGAGGCAGCAGCGCTGTAGCCCGGCCACCGGCGGGGCACGGGGCCAGAGGCAGCCCCGCGCGGCCCCTTCTCCGCCTCCGCAGAAACACCTGCGGGGGGAAGGATGCCGGGAGGTGGCCGCCCCCCTCCGCGGGAGCGCGGGCTGGCTCCGGAGCCGCCCCAACGAGAAGGAGGAGGAGGAAGAGGAGAGGAAGAGAAAGGAGCTGGAGGGAAGTGGGGAAGTTGTGCCTTGCCCGCCCCGCCGAGAGCCGGAGCCATGGGCCCCGCCGGGGGGGCGCGGGCCGCCCCCTCGCTGCTGCTCTCGCTGCTGCTCGGAGCCTCGGCCCCGCTCTGGCTGCGGGCGGAGACGCTGGGTGAGTCCGGAGCCGGGCGCGGAGGGTCGGCAGGCGCGGCCCCGGGGGCTCCCCGCTCTGGGGACCAGCGGAGGGGTGCTGCGGGCTGTCCCCGCCGTCCTCGCGAGCGTAGCCTGAGCTGCTCTCAGGACTGTATATAGCTGACCTGGTTAATCCTCGCCGGGTTTATCCCTGTGTCTGAGTAGCTGCGAGATTAAAGTGGTAACCAGCCTTACGGTAAATGTATACTACGACTTTCTTGATCTTTGTTAATTAGGACTTCTTTTTTTTCTTTTTTTTTTTTTTTTAATAAGTCAGATAAGCGGCGAAAAAGTCTCCGGCAAGTTGCCTGCAGGAGGCAGGGAGAGGCCACCTGGGCGCCCGGCTGTGGCCGCGCCTCGTCAGCCCCGGCGGGAGCCCCGGGCGCGGCGGGAGGCGCTCGGTCACCGGCAGCACCGCGTCTGCTCCGGCCGGGGCTGGGGCCGGGGCCGGCGGCCCCTGTAAAGTAGCTGCCTACAGGCAGCTCTGCTCTCCCACTGCCTCGGTGAGAAAGTGAAATGCCCATACTCGTGCCGGGACAAAGTTTCGTAGGAATCTCAAGGAAATGTTACGAGCCTTTTTGCGATAGTGCAGTTTGTTGCAATTAGGGTGCGGGTACTGTTCTCTTTACCCTGTGTCTTTAAGCTTTCTGTGTAAATTACCAGTACAGCTGACATCTCCGACCGCGGAGCTGCATCCTCTTGGCTGTTGCATTGCATGGCCTGATGCATCCGTCTTAGAAGACTTCGCTGGCAGCTACCGATAAAATAGTTAATACTGGAAACTAAGCATCATAGTGAGCTTGAATATGTATTCAGGTAACTTAAAAGTCCCATATTAATGTTCCAATGACTTGGCTGCAAATTCCAGAACCTAGTGCTGTGCATTAGCATTGTATACAGGCATTGGCAGAAAGTATTTTGGCTGATTTATACCTGTTCTTCCCATAGCCTCCTATTAACAGTGATTTCTGATATGCATCTCCAAAAAAGGGAGAAGTTGGTATGAGTCGTGTTGCCACTTGCCAGCTTCATGGTAGCTTTGCTATTCTGTCCTCAGTGTGCTGGGATTCCAATTTGATATGTTCCAGGAAACATATGTAGCAAAGAAAAAACGTTCCCTTAATCCCCTCTTTTCATCAGTATTTTGAGGGGGTTTTTTTGTTTGTTTTCTCTTTCATCAATGCTTGTCCCTCACTCAGTGACATCAGGGAGAAGAAAGTCATCTGGGGAGCGAGTAATAGTAAATCTGCTGGGATTTCAGGGGGTTTTGGTGCATACAGTAACACAGTAGTAAGTATGAATGTCCCTTCTTGTCTGTATTCCCAAATTAATTGGTAAAAGCCTTTTTGTTGTATTCATGTTAAAAATGTTTCTACTATCAAATCAACAGAATGGAAATGCAAGTATATTTTTTCTGGTTCTCTTTGGACCAAAATCAGATTTACAAGATAGTATGTCCAGTGTCTAGAAAGCAGAAAATATGTTGATGCCCACCCCCCTTTCATTTCTCCACGAGGGAAGTTCTTCTGTGTTTGTTTATTACTATTACCCTATAAATTAGGGGCTAAGTGTTCTAAAGTCACACCAGTGGAGAAATGAGATAAGTGGATACAAACTTCCTGTTACACAAGCTTCTTGACTTGCTTTAAAAGTTGTAATGGAGCAGGAGAAGTGCCAGAGTGAATCAGACTCAAGCTTCAGATAATTCTGTATCTCATCACCACTGGTGTTTCCCACCAGCTGGTTCAAAGAAAGATGCACTGGTTTAGGTATATTGATTTGGAAATATCCATTTCAGAAAATGAAGCATTATATTTTTCTGACTTCTCATGGGCTGACTGCACAACATGCAGCCTTTACCTTCCTCTTGACTTTTGCTTGAGGGGTGCTACAGAACTGGGATGAAGGGGCTGTTATAGCTTCTGTTCTTTTACTTCAGTTTCAAATTAAGGAAAGACGTCTTTTTTTCACTGTGGCTCGGTTATTTCAGAGAATGGCTCACATCTGAGTGTGATTGTGTAGAGTCCAGGTGTCAGCACTCTTTGTGTTCTTGAAAATACGTTAAATGTGTGTGTCATCTGAGGAATCTATGAACGTGAAATTTTGTTGTCCATAAAATGATAATAAGAAAGGCTGAACGTTAAGGGGAACTATTTTAATTAAAAAATATTTATAGGCTTAGTAGGTCTCACCTGGGAACAAATAGTACATCTATGACTGTCCATGAGTAATATATAGCTTTGGGATTTATAATAGAAGGTGGTTCTTTTCTCTTTTTATTCTGCTGTACACTGATCTTCTCTTGGGGTTTCAGTTGCCAGGTCTTCGCTGACAACTACAAAATATACCTTGTTCCCTGCCTGCCAACCTCACACAGCCATCCCATATCCTGGTATCTCTTCTAAAAATCTCCTCCAGCAGTTAGAACCCAAGGCAGAAGAGAGGCAAACCAGAACGCATTATCTTTGCCTTTCACCATTCCCTGTTTTTCCTTCTGGTGTTGTTGAGCAAGACCTTGAATCATGTAGTTGTGGGCAGCAGAAATCAGAGTTGAATCTGAGTGTTTCAGAGTTTTGACTAATTTTCTATCGCATTTCTGGCCAGTAGGACTTAAAAGGCTGACCCAAAGGTTGTTTGTTTGTAGGATGGCATAAGAGGAATGGGGATTTTAATCTATTAAGTACAAGATTTAAGCCACTGCTCTTGCTGTACCTCATTTATTTTCACTTCCAATAAAACACAGCTATGAAACTAGTTCATGTGGGATTTGCAGATCAGCATCCAGGAGTGAGCTTTGCTTGCCATATTCCTGGATCTGCTGACAGTTTCACCCAATGCCCAGTTGGAAGAATCGATGGGGAGTAGACTTTTATATGTTTTGAGGAAAGGCTGTTATTCAATGTGACAACAGTGTATCCAGTAATTACGAGAGATTATGCCTGTTCTCAGGGGTTTGCACAAAACCCTTACTGAAGAATAACTGGTGTGATCATGCTAATCCACTTTGTATGCCCGTTTCCAGCAGTTTCAAATGCAGATTGAGATGAATCTTTCTTGTACCCAAACCCCCCACCCCCCGCTTCAGTTTCTGAATATAAATGATTGGTAAATTTTCAGTTTGTTTGCGTTTTGTCCTTACGTCTGTTTCCTTCCTTGGCTCCCTCTCTCTTGCCTTGGGAATGCTGACTAGAATTGCTAAAGAGGGAGGCAACAGTTTTCCAGTTGCAGTTCATAAGCAGCCCATGCACCCACCACAAGAAAACTGCAATGTTTTCAGTCACCCAGACTTTGCTATAAATAGCTCTAAGCTCTTCATAAGTACTTCTCTTTAGGTTATCAGGAGATGTATTTCAAAGAACATCAAAGACAGGGAGGCCAGCAGGAGTCTCGCTGACAATGCAGGGAGAAAAAGATGCTTTGGGAACGTTGTTACCTGCACGGCTGTTAAATCATATTTCATGAAAATTATTTGTTGATTTGCATATGCAAAAAATATTCATTTATATTTATCAAAACCATATCACCTTTAGTCCACCTGAGTTACATAGGCAGCACAGTAAAAATTAGTTTGAATAAATACCAACTTTGAAGACGGTCATGCTACTGTATAGTGATGCCTAAGGTACCTCAAAAGCGTCTTAGGTACCAAGACTAAAAAAGCCCATCTGAGCTCTCACACCATGCCAAGAAGTGTCCTGTGTGGTGGCAGGCACTGAAGTCCTCAGCATAGACATCACTGTAGTTTGGGGCTGGCTGTATTGGATCAGATGCTCTCCTGTGGCATGTACTCATCAACATATGGGTTTGCACCATCTGCTAAGAATAAAACAAGCCAGACAAAATCAAAATAAAATCCTTCTGACTGGATTCAGTGGAATGGTATTGGATCCCAACTAACTGCAATAAAAAATATTAATAGCAATGCATAAGAATGAGCACACAACTTCCCCAAATGGTTTAATTAGTGTTACAACTGGGAGTGGGGAACTTCAAACTGGGACAAGCTAATAGTGATGTCTAAATAAAAAAGGATAGTGGTTTGACTAGTTTTAAGAGTATATGGATACCTTCATTTTTGCTTTCAAAAGAAATTACAAACTATCTAATTAAACTGATTTTTGTCTGTGAAAATTGTGTGAGTGCTAAAGCCACATTTTTGAGGTTGGCTGTATGCTTGTACATAGAAAGAGGCTGCCAGTAGTTTTGGTTAGGATTGTTGATCCTGTATAATTAAGCCTGGGAGCTGAGTGTTTTGAGGAGAGGAAGCATTTTGGTCTTTTGTTGCCTCTCTCACTGTCTCTTTTGACAGAGCCAGGACTTGCCTCTCAGGAGTTTCCTTCCAAGACATGAAAGCTAAGTTTGGTGGTGGTGGTGGTGGTTTCTCATCCTCTTTGAGCAAGATTTCCAGTCTCAGTGTGACCATATTCATTATTTCCGTTCCCCTGAGGGGACGGGATTGCTGTCTGGTGGCAGCTCCGTTCTGCTCCCGCACACAGGCACAGAGAAGGATGAGTGCACCCATGCTGTGCAGTAGTTGCCCATCTCCAAGAGCTTCAGTAAGGGTGTTTTCAAGCACCGTGATGAGGGACAGGAGAATAAATGGGGAAAGCAGAGCAGGGCAAGGCTAGAAACCCAGTCTCCAGGCCTCCTACATGACCAGGGTGTTCATTTTTATATTTAGTATCACACATTTCAGCCCAAGACACTTCTGTAATTACATTACTGTTCATCAGGCATTTAGTTAAGCTCTAAAACATTGTTTCTTCCCTCAGTTGCAGAAACCTTGAATCCATCACAATTTTATTCCATGATGTTCAAGTGTCTGGCATTTCCACCATAAATTGTTTAACAATATTGGATTTCAGTCTAATGCTTTGACATTAAAGTTGAAGTCATGTTGATGTCATCTTCCAGATGTTCATGTCCACTGAATAAAAATTTTGTTTGTTTGTTTTATTTCAAATTACAAAAACACATGGGGAATTCTGGATGCGATCCCTCATGTTATACAAAGGCCTGTGTGTGTCCTGTCAGAAATCAAACAAAACTTTTCTTCATGGAGTAGCAGCAGAGACTTCAAAAAGCTGGAAACATAGGTGGATTTCTTCACCCACCCGAACAGAATGGCTTTGTTACGTGCCTGAGCCTTGTTGTTGCAGCTGCACTAACTGTGTAGAAGGGAGATGTGTGGCTTCTGCCTGAAACTACTCGTATTTTGCTCTGGTGCCACACCAGTTCTGTGTTGGTGTGTTGTTTTGACTTAATAGTCAGCAATGCCTCACTTGTAAAATGAACTCATAACAACAACAACAACAACAAAAGTCCACACTTTGTCCTCCAGGTATGCAAAAATATATTTTAACGTGTAAAATAAATTCAGGGTATCCTGTGGGTCTCCCTCTGCTGGGATGGTTTAGCAGTGACGTCCATGGCTCACATTTGAGCTGTTGCCTTCCCTGTTGTCTCAACTTTCTCCTAAAGGCAGGGGTTTGTATTATCTCATGTTTTTTGTGTCAGCATGCTATTGGGGAATTGAAGTTCAAGTGCCTCTGAGCTGCTGAAGGCTTTCTGGGTGGTCGCAAGTGTTAACATTTTCAAACCCAAGGAGTCAGCACTTACTGATGTAGTAGTATTTTAGCACAGACAGAAGAGACATGGTTAAACTCATGGCCCTTGCTAATGGTTGTGTTTTGAAAATTAAGCCACTAATTTTTTTTTAGCTGAAACTTAGTTGCTGTGTTTTGTAGGTGGAAAGCAAAATGAAACTGTATCAAAATAAACTGAGCAGTTACACTGAGAGATTCACTCTTGGGTTGAGAGAAAAACTGTTCAGACCTTTCTGCTGTATCCTGTTTCAAAAGTTGAGAATGTGATTGTTTAATACTACTGCTAATCAGAAAAATCTGGTCAAAATGGAATTATGGCGTTTCCGTATAAGTGGTGTACACAGGGTGGCATAAAATATACTCCTCTCTGCTGTTTTCCACATCCATCAGAAAACACCTTTTATGCAGTCTCATTAACGTGTCACAGAAACAATGCTGTGGGTCACACGCGGTGCCACAACCAACACTGTAGTACTTAAGTAATGATGTTGCTATTTTCCTTTTTTTTTTTTTTTTTTTAATTTAAAACATCTTTCACAGCAACTATATGTAAGCACAATGAACTGGGAAGATCACAAAAGTTCATGGAGCTTCTGTACCTTTTTGGTTAGTACCTTGAGGATGAGTATCAAGCAGGCTGGTTGTGTGACAATACTGACAAAAGGCATTTCTTGCTTTCAGTGCATCAGGTCGGAGTAATTCTTTGATTGTTTCTGTATCTTAGTTCAGTTAAATTTTGCTTCCATTTCTACTGGAGTTGCAAGAAACCATTTGTTGTTAGTTTGCAATAACCATGGAGGAAATAGTTTCTTAGACACTGGATTCACTGAGTCAAAAGACATTAAAAAATTTGTTTTGCTGATAAATGACAATTACTGTTTCCATCACAAACAAATTTGTTTTCTCTTGAGATATTTGTTGATTTACACCTTGGGGATAATGGGGTGTTTATATAATTCACTTTGAGAAAAGTAGCATCCTTTCTCTTGTCCTTTCTTGTTAATAAATTACATATTCCGTCTAGGTGTACAGGCGTAAAAGGTGGATGCATGATTTTTCAAGTAAGTCAGAACAAGTTTGATTTCTAGAAAACAAGACCATCCTCCATCATTGATAACTGTCTATCTTGCTTGACTTGTATCACACTAACAAGGTAAATGCATATTAAAATAGGGGGAGTGTGTGGTTTCATTCTATCATGTTCAGCCATTTCCTCTTGCCCAAATTTAAACTGTTTTGAAATCTTGCCTTCCCACCTGCTACTGTAACTGGAACAGCTCTGCTTCAGCCTCTCCTTACCCTGGTGTCTCTGAATTTCCTGTCCCTGTGGGTTTGTCAGCCCTTAGCACTGCTGTGAATATTCCTATTCCTGTGCAACCCAATATTCGAGTCTGGCCTTGAGCTTGCAGCATATGTTTCCCACACAGTCCAAATTTGGTGCAATATACTGTAAGTTAATCTCCAGTAAAGCATAGCGAAGAGAAAAACCTGGGAAGAAAACAGATGGAGAAAGTAGAGCAAACAATTTGCATATATATGATATGACTCTTAGTTAAGATTAGCATTTCCTACTTTGCCTGAAAAGCCCTTAATAGAAATCCAGCTTCATGTTTGCCTCAAATCAGCAGAACTGGAGGAGATGCCCTAATGGCAAAATGTCCCCCCAACCCAGGGACAGCCCAGCACTGGGTGGGAGGGAACTCCATCTCCTGCTCCCTGTGTTTTGACACATTTCTGGGATGCTGTAGGCAGAGCGGCAGGGAAGAAACTGCTGTCTGTGGGATATCTGCTCATCATAGCCTTCGTAACTCTGAACCATCACCAGGGTCCTGAATGTGACCATCTTCCCATTTATTTATAATCCTTCATGGTTCTTTCTGAGCATGCAGTTACAAGAAGTGCTTGGGAATGGGCTCAGTGCCTTCTCTGCACTTGAGGTGCATAATATGGACATAATATCTCATAGTAATCATGTATTTATTTAGAAAACAAAAAATCAGTTTCCCTTTTGCAAAAATGGGATTCTACATTCAAGATTCCTCTGGAATTTCCATACATGTGTAGCTTCATTCTCATATCTGTCCAAACCCACACAACACTAAGATGCTGAGGTGGTCAATTGCAGCAATATGCCACCTTCATGAAAGGAAATCATTGAAAAATATTTAAATGCAGCTATGCAGTAAATAAAGAAATTACAAATCTCTTTTGTTTCAGCAGTTAAAAAGGCATAGAAGTTTTCTCACACCCACAAGCTCAAGAGTGCTGTATTTAGAGTGCTGAAAAGCAAATTCCAGTACTGAAGCTCGCTTCTCTGGCGGGCTACATTTGGATATACTGCCTAAGTCCTGGAAGCAGTGACTAAAACATTCTTATTTTTGACATGTACTCTGGTACTGTCTGTCTTTCACAGATTGCAATGGAACCAGATAGTGGTTCACATTTGTGTTAGTGTAAGTAAGACTTTACTACTTGTTCAGGTTTCAAACCTGCATGCTGAGTGTAAAGTTCTCTCTTAGTGGACATGCCTTCCTGTTGATAAAAGAAGTTGCTTTTAAGGAGATTTCTGCTTTCTTTTGACCTTTTAGCAGCTAAATAAATAAAATATCAGATCTTGCTAGGTTTCTGTCTTTGTGAACTTCTGCAAAGGTGAGAGGTGTCTGGGGTAGTAAAGGCTGCCCAGGTCAACTGTAGCAATCCTGCAAAGTCACTGCTGTGTAGGTCAGCACAGCTGGAAAGATTTCCCTGGCTACTCCCAGATGGCTGTGCTGCAATGGCTAAAAAACTGAGAAATGGTAGTATGGATGCAAGCTACATTGCTAGATAAGACATTCAGAAGGGTTGTCAGGAGTTTTTTTCTATACACTATGATAGCAATCCAACTAGTTACCAAAATAACTTTTCATATGTTTGAGGCAGAGCATCTCCTGAGGCTGGCTGCAGAGGACACCCTGAGGAAAGCCAGTTCCCAGCCACAGCCTGAATGGCTGCGGGGGTGATTGCAGCTGGGCACGTGGTGGGAATTTGTGATTTATGGAAGCGCTGCGGAACCAATTGGAGATCATTTGCTTCTTTCTCATTTCTGCTTTAAGAGGGACATTACAGTAGATAATGTCTGTGAAGAGGAGGGGAAAACATGCTGTGGTTTGTTTGACCTCCTCCTCCTTTTGCATCCCTTTGAAGTTGGTAAGTAAATAATTTGGGCAACAAAATCAGCACTCCACTGTGTTCCTTTGTTTCTTCTGCTGCTCTACCTTCCCTTCCTGCTCTTGGCCCTCCTGCCAGACAACACTTGGTTAACTTGGGCAGCAATATAAGTGTCCTCAAGAACTGCTGCAGCACAGAGGATAAAATATTTCCTGACTTCCTAATGGAGTTAAATTAAAATGCAACTTAAAGAAAATGTTTACGTGCTATTTGTTTTTCCTTTTGCAATAGGGCATACTGTGAAGTGAGGGACTTCTTCCCTTAAAAAGATATTAATACTAATTTCAAGGCCATGGAAGATGACAATCACTGCTTTTTTTCGGATTATTATAGACTTGCCTTAGTTTTAAATGGTTTCTTTCATTATTTGAAAATAGTTTTTTCTGTATCCACAAAATATTGTGAAGGATGTAAAGCTGGACTTCTGAAAAAATCTTGCTGTGGATTTGTACACTTTTGAAGCAGGGCTCAGCCAGTTGCTTGGCTGGTGTAAATGGCACCTGCCCTGAATCCAGTGTCTTGTGAAATCCCCAAATGCATGGCCATTTCCCCCTCCATCTCCCCACTGTGGCTCTGGGCCCCAGCACTGCTGGGGAGGAGAACTTGGGGTTCTCGTTTGCCCAGCAGTGCCTCAGGCCTGTGATGTTGCCCTTTGTTTGAGCTCACTGCCAGGAAAAGCACAAAGCTCTGACATCTCACCATTCTCTGTGGAAGTGATGGTCTTAGGTTCCAGCTGCATGGAGGTGTCTCTTCTGTTATAATGGCACAGTAAAGAGCTGATGCTCTTGACCCAGGTTTGGCAGCAGAGAGGTTAGAGATGAAGCTCTTAACTCTGCATTTTACTCCATTACCTCAGAAAGCAGTGAAGGCACAAACCCATTTATGTTTGCAGCATGCATGATTCTGTTAGTGACGAAGGTTAGAGGAGCTGTATGAAAACCTAAAGTGTTTTCAGACCACATCAGTGGATTTGGATGGCATCTGGCAAGAAAACTTGGGTTTTCTGTCTTTTCTCCTATCCCACATGAGCAGAGAGGGCACAGGTTTGACTGGAAGGAGTTGATTTCTTTTTTAGATACTTATCTGTTCTTATGCATAACTCAAATCTTATTTCAAACACAGATACAACACTCCTTGACTCAGTTATTATTGTAGCTTTTAATAAGCTGGAGTTATTACTTCAGTGAAAGCAATGTGGAAGATGAGACAAATCTCTTTTCTCCTTGTGGGGCTTCTCATCAGAGCTCTCAGAGCCATAGGCTTGACTCAGTGGCATTTTGTTCACTTTGACTGTGCCGATTTGCTGCAGTGGCTCTTCAGAAAACGCTGATTTTTTTGGCTGAATTCAGAATTTAGGTATTCAAACTCAGTTTTCTGCTCTCTCCTCTCAAAAGAAGAAGGAATGGAAAGGAAAAAGGACAGACCATGAGTGCCCAGCAGCTCTGCTTCCTGTCCTGCATGTGGAGTAGGGGGAGCCTGCCTTGTCCCAAGAACCACCATGAAGGCGGCCTTCAAAGGGATGTCAAACTGGGAGAGAGGAGGCAGGGAGGGAAATAAGGTTGCTTTGGGGGACTTCATCCCAGTGGAAAGAGTGGGCAGCCAGGGGACATCAGGTGGCAATATTCTATAACCAGGGAGACCAAGTGGGAAGTGCTGGGGCCCCACAGGGCTCATCCAATGGAATGGAAGAGGGCAGGGAGCCGCAGGCCGAGAGCGTGATCACGCCTAGGTGTAACACGTATTTAGCACTGGAGTGAGTCCAAGGCTGTTATGAATTTCTTTGTGAGGGTGAATCAGAAGGATGAAAAAGGCAGCTGTTTGCTGCCAGGATATTATAGCAATGCTTTTGAAAATGCTTTGATATCATACCCTGTAACTGTTTTGTGGTTGTAGGCCAAATCAACATGTTTCTGAAAGGTGCAGCACATGGAAACTTTTTATAGTACCTGTTTGAAAAACTGTAGCCTTTTCCCTATCTCAGAAGGGAATATGCTGACTGGTTGGATGAAGGCACTGCGCACATCCACATGCGTGTGCAACAAAGGGGTGGAAAAGCCCAGGGAGCAGAGGAGTAAGACACCACGGCTCAGCTTGGATGGGATGGAAGGACAGCGTCAGTCCAGTCAGGTGGTTCTGGGTGACAGGAGGGTACCTCAAGGAACCAGCATCTTTTTCAGGGATCTCTGTGCTGCTTCTGGCACCACCACCATTTTGCTGAAGCCCCCGTATCTGTCAGGGGCTGTGTCCCAGGCAGCTCACGGGATGGGGCCAGAGCTTGTTTGTGGGCATTGATTTCATTACCTCTGTCCTTCCTGGGCAGGTTAGATCCTGGAGGGGGCCCTCCTGCCTGTGTGCCAGCAGCCATGGTCAGACCTAGCCCAGACACAGAGATACTTCTCCACCTTGTCCCACATGCATCCATCACGTGTGTGTCTGAGCATGGGAATACCTGCCAGCCACTTGGTATCTCCTCTTGCCCTCTCCACAGGCACATGTGCTGCTGTCTTCTGGTGGGCTCCCAGGTCTGAGTTTACAAACATGCGCTGCTCTTGGCGAGCACCGTGTGAGAGAGGGCAAGGTGCGAGTAGTGTGCTCACTGCTGTGGCAGAAGGTGCCAATTGTGGTTCTTTCTTCTTGGGGAGCTCTTTCCATCGTATGCCGTAAGAGATTATTTTTATCTCTGGTAAACAGCCTTCATTCCATTCATTCATGCTGTGTGATCTTTGGTACAACCTGTATGTTGGCCAACAGGTGGTCACCCACGATTCAGAGATCATGATCTTGGTCTTGATTCAAATGCCCGTGGGAACTTGTTCTACGAAGCATGTTTGATGTGTTTTCAATAACTCCTGGTACTGAGGAGAGATTTTATTAAATCTAAGCAGGTTTAGATTCTCTGGATTTTGAGTACCTTGTGCTCAAATATGCTGCTTTGCTCCTGTCCAGTGAGAAGTGATGAAACCTGGACATCTGAGGCAAGGCTGCCAACTTCTTGCCAAATGGGGTGATAGAAAACAGTTCTCAGAAGTAATGATAAGTGACAATTTAGTGTCAGCAAGAAATTCTGTGTCAAACTGACTGGTTAAATAAACATATTTCCTTCCAGAAGAGCTGTGCCTGTAGAAAAGAGTGTGACATCAGGTGTTTAAACCATAGTTTTCATAAGGACGAGGAGCTGTGTTTTCAACTCACTGTATTTGAAATTTGGCCAACATATTTCTACTGAAAATCCAAATTTCCCATGGAAAATAATAAGAAAAAAACTAATGGCAGTATTGTTCACATTTTACATTTGAAAATGTGACTCAGGATATGCTTTGAATTCCTTACAACTTGCCTCCGTTTCTGAGCCCTTGTTATATAGTGATGTTATATTTGTGAGTTTTTTACTAGCATTTAGTCATTAATTCACTCTTTGAATTGTCAGATCCTGAGCTTTATTCTACCTTCCCTTTATACCTTCTGACTCCTCTAGGGCGTGTTTTCTAGCAAATTTCAGTGTACCAGAGCAAAGAAAAATCTTAATCTTGCTGAGAAACTCAGAATTCAGACCTGCAGCCAGCCTTCTCTGTAAGAAACAATAGTTACTAGGACTTGGTCTGGCTTTTTGGACATTACTTTGGTTCTTGTGGCAAACAAGCTTCTATCATTAGCTTTTCCTTTGTGGCTGGCAGGCAGAACTGAGGCAGCAAGGGATGTTATAGGTGCAGGCTGATGCTGAGTGTTCCTCTCATCAGCTGCAGTGTTTGGATGGCCGTGCTCCACCAGTGAAAAGTTAGAAAATAGCATTTATGCTTTCTTAGCTCAAAAGATGTTCTGGTGTTAATGCTCTCACTCAAAGACAGATATAACACAAAAAAAGGAGTTTCCCTGGGAACAAGACCTAGTATAACCTCGACAGAGGAGGATGGCAGGCTGAGGTCTCATGCGCAGTTTTGCCTGTACACTTCCTGCAGAAATATAAGGCTCTGTGACCTGGACAGTCATCAGGGTCTTATCATGATAACAAGGTCTTTACGGTTTTTTGAGCAGCATTTTGCACCACAGAAGATCCTTGACATTGTACAAAGGGGACACAGGCCAGAACATAGCCCAGTAAGATGAAGTCTATGAACACTAGACTTTCCATTTTAAGGAGTTCATCCCCACGTAGTTCTGTAACTTTCCCTTTGTTTTTCCTTTTCTTTCCTAATAAGTTGCAAACCAAGCTCAATATTGTAGTTGCTTTATTCCAGCTCAAATAAATGCTCACAGAAACATGCAGTTTAAATTAAAGGCCGTGGGCAGTTCTTTTTTTACTGCACAGCAGCTGGCTACACAAGCATCAAGGTTGTCCTGTGTCCTGGTGGAAGTGATCTGGTTTTACACCGCCTGGACCTCTGTGGACCCCTCTCTCTGTTCAGAAAGTTGACAGCTCATCTACTATAATGTGTTCTTTATATTTTCATTCCTGTTGCCAAAAGTTTCCATTAAAAGGTGATTTGCTGATGAGGCCAGCTTGCCTTTCATCTTGAGTGTTTTCCTAGGCATCCTAAAATCAATAGTGCTTGTTTAAAAAACTTGAGCAACTGCTGTTTTTTAAAGCATGTGAAAAAGGAGATCTGAAAAAAACATATTAAATATGTTTTATGGTGATATGATTTTGGATCTATATCTCCTATCTATATCACCTCTATTCCCAGCATGAACCTACAACAAAAATAAATAGCAGGCAACAAAGCTAGTAGTAATGCCAAACTTTCAAAATAAATGTGGTTGCTTGTGAAAAAGCACTTGAGTGAGTTGGATGAAATGGCAGTGTAATTATACGGTAGCAACTCAAAGTTTGATAGCTTGGAGCTTATCTTAGCACAGCATGCCACTTTCCCCCCCAACCCTTGGTATGGCACATTTCTTTTTCAACACTTCATTCCTAGTTGTTCATTTTTAAATAGTCCTATCAAACCTTAAGTTTGTTGTTCCTAATGATTTTGAAAGGAAATTCAGATAGTAATTAAAATGGCACAGAGCAAAGCAGTTTAACCAAAATATCCCCAAAAGTAAAATTTTGGGTAGTTAAAGAGAACATTGTGAATTCCCAGCTCTGCAGGACTCTTTATTTCGCTAACACTTCTTGGATTAGCTTCAGTTTTGCCCAGATAAAGGATAACAGTATACAAGACCCCTATGGAAAGAGTGCCTATGCCCTAACTGACCTGAAACTGAGGACTGCCTGTTACATACATGTGTATATGACACTAGTCCACTGTCACAAAAGTTTCCATTATTTGGAAGATTGAGCAGAACAAAATGGCTTAGGCTTTAATATAGAAATTTTAAGTTACTAGTATGCTTTTAAATAGTTCAGTAAAAATTGCTTCCTTTAGTAGTCAAGGTCTCTTATCTGATACCTGCTTCCTTCCCCCTCT
Source organism: Gymnorhina tibicen (assembly GCA_013399875.1). Classification (NCBI taxonomy): domain Eukaryota; kingdom Metazoa; phylum Chordata; class Aves; order Passeriformes; family Artamidae; genus Gymnorhina; species Gymnorhina tibicen. The sequence continues at coordinate 944,815 of VXAZ01000256.1, forward strand.
GGGGATGCTTCCTGTTTTCCATGTCAGTCCACACATCCCCCTATGTATTTCCATGCGCCTTTTCCTGTTGTCCTCTGATCTGCTGCAGCTGCTCCTCAGATGCCTCTCCACCAAGGAAAGGTTCCAAAGCTGAGCTGGCTCCTATACAGGGCCATGAAGACACATTTTGAGGACACCTACCCTCAGCCCTTGAGCAAGGAGGCAGCAGCATGTGCAAGCTGCTGCAAAGTAGCCTGCGTATCGTTAACAGTGCACACCCCACTTTGGAAGTCCCTCTTGTGTCTTCACCTTGTCCCCTGTGCTGTTTGTGTTGTGCAAGTGGCACAAGAAAAACAACAGGAAAATAAGATGTGTCAGGTCTGTGACAGTAAAATCATGTCTGTGCTTTCATGTATGACTCAGTTACCCTCTCTGTGATGGCTACTGCTACGGAAATAAAATGCTGATTGGTAACTGGGAGAAAATCATTTAAGGAAGTATCCTGCTTCTCACATGTGGGATTGTATCATCGGGGAGTCAGTAGGGTTTGGCTGTAAAGCAGAGAGCCAGAGAGACATTGTCTGTACAGTACTGTCAAACACATCCTAGTTCATGAGTGTTTCCAACCCTCTTTTCAACTGCTCTACAATAGAAACATGACTATTTATTTCAGACACCTGTGTTCCAGGTAGGAACACAGCAGGACTGAGGTGGAGTATTACAAAATACTCACTTGAAAGGGAAAAGTGCACGAGACATGATTATGTAGCCAGTATTTTCTTGCATGTTTTTTATTGAGCAATACATTTTATTTCTCTTCCTTTTTGTTCTCCTACTGCAGGGGATGGATGTGGGCACACAGTGATGTATCAAGACAGTGGGACTCTGGCATCCAAGAACTATCCTGGGACATACCCAAACTACACTCTTTGTGAAAAGAAAATCCAAGTGCCTCCAGGAAAACGCCTGATCTTGAAAATTGGAGACCTGGATATCGAATCACAGAAATGCGAGTCCAGCTACCTTACCATCGAGAGCTCTTCAACATTGCATGGTATGTAAGAGACAAGGCCATGGTTGATGCATGAACTGGTAAAAGTGTGAGTAGAAGGCAGCTTAGCAAAATGCAAGAAATGTCAGTCCTCTCCTCCTCCTTTTTGTATTCAAGTGTGTCGTTCTCTGTGTGGGAAGCCATTGTCCCACTGTGCATATCTCTGCCAAGGCTGAGGGCGCTGCCGTTCTGTGCTGCAGAGGGACTGCTGGGGCTCTGGCACAGCAGTCCTGAGGGCTCTGCCTTCAGAGCTCTCACCATTTTGGTACAGCAAGTCTGTAGATCTATATCAGCCCTGTTCCCTTCTTGTATAGGGGAAGATATTCCTCACAAACTAGACAAAGATGAGAAACTGGAGTCAGTGATCCTGTGTGTCTCTATTCCTAGGCAGTCCATGGCTCAGAGAGGAGATAACCTCTACTATTGCTAGCTGTTAGCCACCTTACTAATGTAAGGCTTTAACACTTGCAGATATTAAATGCATTCAGCCAGACTGCACTCTTGTAAGAGATTTGCACAGGAAGATAAGCAAATAATCTGCTATAGCTGTGCACTTAAAACAAGCATAACAGCAACAGGATTCTCCCCACGGAGAATCTGAGGCCTTCCTCAAAATGGTTTTCTGAACCAGCTGTCACTGAAACTTTTGATCTGCGCTTTCTAGGAGAGTCAAACTGATTTTCAAGTCATGAGTCCTTTTTCAGAAGTCCAATTTGGATTCCAAACTGCAAGGAATTCTACAATGTAGAAATAAACTCCTGAATTGACAGTTCATAAAATTTTGCCTGCTGGGAATGGGCTTTGTAGCCTTTCAGTCAGCTGAGGCTAAATGTGCTGTACTGGACTTAACAAGCAGAATGGATTCAAGGGAAAAATGTGATGAAGATATGAGCTGCACAGAGCCTCTGCAGGTTTTCCACCTCACTGCTTGGCTCAGAAAAGTATTCTCCAAAGATGAGATCTCATAGGATATCTTAGTAGTAAGGAGGGTTGATTGCCTTTCATTTATCAGCATGATAGGCTTATCACTCATCTGGTAAGAGAAGATCAAGTGAGGTATTAAAGGCTTGCTCACAAAGGAAGGTAAAGGTAATTATTGTTCTCTTGGGGGAGGTATTACATTTTGGAACAACCTTCATTAAGAGTGGGCAGTGACATGCTGATATCTAGGCCTGCACAGAGCTTGATTTGAGGCATAAGGAACATCTCTGTTTATGTGTGCTGGGTTTTTTTTTAATGTTATTTATTTGTTTCTTCACTATGAGAGCGGTGAGGCACTGGAAGAGGTTGCCCAGAGAAGCTGTGGGTGTACCAACCCTGGAAATGTTCAAGGCCAGGCTGGATGGCGACCTGACCAACCTAATCCAATGGAAGGCCCCTGCCCACATCAGGGAGGGTTGGAATCAGATGCTCTTTAAGAGCCCTTGCAACCAAAGCCATTCTATGGTTCTGTGATCCATTTCATAACTAAGTAATGAGTTGTGTTCACCTGAAGCAGTCTGTCTGTACCTGGCAGTAAGAAATAGGTGGTTAATAATGCATTAGCATATCTTTGAATAATTTTTATTGGTACTCTCTTGACATTTCTAATCTAAGGATCTTCTCAGAAACAGGGATAAATCAATACATTGTTTTTTGAAGTGAAAAATGAAGCTTGGATGTTGATTGAAATTCTGGCTCCTCACAGATCAGCCTGAAAGCATCTTCACATCATTCATCCTGTAGTTATTCAGCCTGTAAGCACAGAATAGCTGTGTATTATGCAATCAAGTCCACATAATTAATTTTTTTAAAGTATTCCCACACCCATTTTCAGATCTGATTGGTAATGTCTGATGCATGTGGACTATAATTTGCATTCTCAGTAATGAACTGCACAATTAGCACATTTTGGTCATATCTGATTAAACCAGTTTTATAGTTTAGGCAGACATACCATGTGTAATGGTTTTTGCGGTCTGCAGCTCACTGTAGACTTTCCTACCAGCATACCTACAGTCTCTATTCTACATTCAGGCAAAACCATGCAGAATGGATGTGGAAATAGTTCTGGAGGCATAAATTCATGATGTTGCTTATGTTTTAAAAGACATGTGAATTCTTAGATGAGATTAGAGCTTCTCTAAGTAATTTTTTTCAACAATCTTGCTGTAGCTTTGGGTTTCAAAATGCATTGATGCAAGCAGAAACAACCCTGTGAATAAGCAGTGTTACATCCATTCAGTCTGTTAAGTGTCCTTTTAGGCAGCTGTTTCTGAACTCAAATCTCCTCTTTGCCCTTGCTTCTTCATGAACATCTACAGGCAGGTCAACATCTTCCCTCTGGCCAAGGAGATACTAACCTTAGCCATCAAAATTCTTTTCATGGGATGATGGAGAGTTGAAAATATTTTGCAAGCACTGAAAACATCTGAGCTATTAAAAACTAATCTTTGTGTGTTCTCTGTATTTGACCTGGCTTTAAAAAGGAAAACCTTAAAAGCAAAGTATGAAAGCTGGCAGTGTGAATACTGCTCATGTTTCAAATTAGGATGAGCAGCCTTTGCTCTTTATTTAGGAGGTTTGCAATTACAAGACAATAAGGTCCAAAGGGAAATATCTTTTAAATATCATGCTGATCTCTTCTGCTCTACAGGAGACAACAGCAGGAATGTCAGTATGAGTACAAACATCTGTTGAGGAGTATATCTGAAGCTTAGAAAATTGGTCAGAGGCAAAATACTAGATTATGCGTACAAATATAAAATTAGTGTGGAGAAGACTCCAGATGATAAAGTATTGTTTTCCTTTCAGATTTCTTCCAGTCTTTACATTTAACTGTGATTCATTCGTAATTATAACCATCTGCAGGGATTCTTGCAATACACCAAGGAGTAACTCAGTTTGTCTTTGGGGTATTTATGTTCCATGCAGTAAAGGGACGCTGTTAAATACAAATGAATGGATTAATTGATTTATGTTACTTTCGTTAGTTGGTGACTACTTACATACAAATTTTATTTCTTGAATTCTGTAGACGGATAGAATAGTACGATTCCTTCCTAGAAATGCAGGTAGTGTTTTGTATGCTGATCTACTAAAGCCTTTCTGAGCCTCAACTAAGACACAAATGTGACACTACAGTTCTTCTCACCTTTGCTACTTCTCAGATTTGATGGACCTGTGAAAGCAGCTATTGAATTTAGATTTCTTCAATATTGCAATTAAAAGATGATAATTAAATAATCTTAATGAAGCTCTAAAACTGGAGTCATACAGCATCTGAACACTGTATCTCTGAGTTATTACTCTGCAAATTATTTTCTTTAGTATGCACTGGAGGAAGGAACCTGTAGCAAGCCTTTTGTTTCAAGCTGTTAGCTCTATATCCAGACGTAGATGTGAAAATATTAATCATCAGTCAGCAAAGGGAGTCTAACACCCGTTGAGGTGAAACTGAGTCACCTTTGTCTGACAAACATTTAAATATTAGCACAGCTTTGCACGTGTTGTCCCTAGGAGAAATAAATAGTTCTGTTTCAAAGGCACAGTTTTTCACCGGATTAAAATGTGGTTGTTTTTGTCCCACAGAAAATTAATATGAACATAATCTCACAGTGCAGACAAGGTGCAGCCTTTACAGAAATGCTTTTCTTCTCAAGTTAATTGCATTATCTGAGCATATTAAAAATACTGAGCTCTGAAGTAGAGCTTCTGATTTTTTAATTAGTTAAAGGGATATGTGAAAACAAGATTAACCATGTCAGCCCTGTAGTTCTCAAGAACAAAATTTGCACTACTTATGAAGGTGGATCATAAATGTTTTAAAAGTTCGACAGGAACTGCTTTTAGTCTGCTTCTTTTCATGTGTCTATCAGATTTCTGTACCTCTTTTGACCCCTTTTTCTTGCTTTTTTCTATCTCTTTCCCCATCTAAAGGCTTCGTATTCTTTCCCTTAATTTTGTGAGATGATCATCAGTCTTGACTGGAGAAAAAGCCAAAAGCAGAGATAAGTGCCTACTTACTTCCTCATTCACTTGCAGTCAGTAGGAGGTTGATGTGTTCCTCTGGGGTGGATGTCACTGCTGAGTGACTAGTAATAATTTGGAGACGTAGTGCAGTTGACTTGTTCTTGCATAATTTACCGCTAGTAACTAACGTGAAATAGAGAATTTGCTGAAAATGCTTTCTTCTCCCCACACCCCATCACTAAAGGTACAGAGTGCCTTCAGATGCCTCCTACCTGTCATTATGACTTGAGGGGATTCATCAAACCAGTCACTCCTTGTTATGTATTGAAATAAATATCTTGTTTGAATAAAGGGTGTGTCCAGGTTTCTTTTTTATCCCTCAAAGGAAACTTGTTATTACTGTATTGTGTCTGGTATTTCAGGAAACCCAGGGAAATGCCCAGACAAGTTCTTGCTGAAGATCAAGTTGAGCAGTTTCTTAACAGTCAAAACGCTTTTAACAGTTGGGTTTCGCCTGAGTGGTTGCAGTATCCTGAATCTTCAGCTTTGGAAGGATTAATGTTACAAAGAATGTCAGTGTTCTGTTTTATCAAATTGACCTTTTTTCCTGCTAGCTGCATACAGTGTATTCTCTGTTTTTTGTTAAACTACAGTTCTTCACTCATGATTCCTAGTTGTTGCTGTGCTTCTGTCTTTGGATTTGGCTAAAACCACAATAGTGTTAAAAGAGGGGATCTCACCTAAGGTCAAGCAGGCAGACCTACAGCCTGTGCAGGTGGCCCAGACACTCCATTTTAAAGTTGTGATTACTTCCCCAACCTAACTCTGATGTCTTTTTCTTCCCTTTATTGCAGTCTTTTGCAGCCCTTTGGAAACGTTAACTGAAAGTTATATTTGTTTTTCCTAAAATAAGAAGTGCTTACCACTCAGCCTGAGGTCAGACTGTGTTGCACGGAGTTAAATGTTGAATAACCAGGCTGTCTCATCCTGACTACTCTGTCATCTCGTATCTGCTGAGAATTAAACACCACCTTCCCTGCACCCTGCAAGGAAGGACATAGAGCAGCACCTTTTGTGTCCTGGCAGGTCCTTGCAGGGTCCTGCTGGTTCCCACTGCACATGTGCATGTCAGGGTTGGAGCAAAGAGGACCTCTCTTGGTAAGGGGGAGAGGAATATTTACTGCTTATCAAAGTACTTGTGTGAATGTAGGATGGAGATGAATTTTGAGACTGCAGGTGTTTTCATACAACAAATCCTTGCTGGTTTTGTGAGTTATGTGTGAAAGGCTTGCACTCTGGATGAGTTTTTAGCTCTTAAGTGAAACAAGTGTAATCCATGTTCAGCATACCCCTGTCTTTCCCCAGGTACTGAGGTAATTCCAAATTGATTTATTTGAGAAAAGGCTGCAATTTAAAACATTGTTTTCCCCAAACAAATGCATTAAGACATGATAATCCTTTAGAGGCACATCCATGGATTGTTGCTGCACCTTGCCTGCCAACCACGGCTTACTCTGCAAGTAAAGACTGAAAAAAGGGAGAAGATTCGCTGTTGAACAGAGGCCATCATGATTTAATACCCAAACCAAGTTTCTTCAAGACCTCTGCAAATGTCAAGCTGCAGATTTCAAATGACGCTGAGGAATTTGAAAGCAGAATGAGCACAGTGAACTGGCCATTCAATAGCTGAAGAGGGAAATAGTTGCTTCTGAAAGGAAGCAAAAGCCTTATAGAAGAGGCAGAAAGTCTCAAGAACTAGAGAAACAAACAGCATGTAGGCATTGCCAGCTGGTGTGAAAGAAGGGAGTCCTCTGGGCACAGTACTTCTTAAGGGAAGCAGAAAAAATAGTGGAACATAATTCAACAAATAAAGCTCAGGAGCTGTGCCAGAGCCTGGTTGACAGTAGAAGTAAACTAGACCTCATAAAACCAGACAATGCTGTAAAGATCATCAGATTTGCAAAACAACACTATTATGAAAAAGACAAAAGCAGTAGGCCACTGCTAATGTTTAAAAAATAAACAATACGTAAAATAGTCTCTTCAGTCTCCAGAGGGGCCAGCCAAAGGATATCCACAAGACAATTTACTGTGTATCTTGCAGGATGTTAATACTGCTTGGAGACAGTGATTCCAAAATAAAAGTGTTTTATTTAAGCCACCTAAACCATACCAACAGATCAAATGTTCTGGATGAAAGGCATTAAAAGTTAGTTTAATTATGGAGAATATTAAATTTAGTATACTTGAAATATTTAGATGCCTAATATCTCTCCTGCAGTACTTTATATATATATATATATATATATATAAAAGGAATCTGGAGTGAACAGACGGAACCACAGTTGGGTCAACTTCTTAATGAGACATGGAAAGAAGAAAAGGCCCTGGCATCCAGATATGGTAATGTTGAAATATGGAGAACACCTACTCAGTTTCATCGCATGTAGCACATCTGTTTATTAAATCAAACTCTTTCCTTTGTTCTTATAAACAAACCAAATAATCCTGCCTACTTACCCCAGCAGAGCTCCAGCCAAGTCACTTTAACAGGAAGCTGAGAGAGATCAGCATTCATGACTCGTTTTTCAAGCCGAATATGCAAAACAACCCACCTCACAACTAACATTAGAAGATGAAAAACTGATAACGTGATCTGGCAGTTCTCAAAAGGGATCTTAAAAAACGTCTGGCTAAGTCCCAGGTTTAGGAATTAAATATTTATCCAGAGTCAAGTCCAAATGCTGCAGTAAAAATTAATGGCCCTATAAGCAAGTTTCTTATTTTCATACCGGGGCTTTCTCCATTATACCTCATCTTCACTATGGTTGTACAGTTTTCATTTAGACAGCCCAGGGAAATCAATAAATCCCAGGTGGAATGGACAGACAAGATGGGGAACACATATGAATGCGTTTTAAAAGTAAACAATGAAAGTATTTTTGTCAACTCAATTGCAAATGGAAAATGCTGAGTAGTTTAAACACAGTTTTCAGATGAAGTCTAACGTGTACAGATGCTGACTGGGTCTAGTCTTTTAATGTCTATAAATTCTCACAATATATGTATTTGAGGTAATAGTGGGTCAATGGAGAGCAAACCTACCAGGCACTACTGTGTCTATAGTGATTGCATCTAACCAGACACACCGCAAATGCAGAGAGCCTGGGAGACTGTCCTGTCTCTGGCTTTACAACATGAAAGGAAATAGAGAACTGATGTATGGAAGTGCATGAGAAAGAGTACACAGAAACAAAGTTATTTTTCTAAAGAAAATTAAAAAACAGATGAACACATAAAATTCTCTCATCAGTCAAAACTGAACCCAAAGAATTGTCTTGACCCTGAATCAGTTTTATTTTCTAAGCATTATTAGTTGGCCCCTTAGCGAGTTTCCTGGACGACCATCAGTGTAAAATAAATTGATTAGGGGAAAAATGGGAATTTGAAGTTAGAAAGGTCACTCTGCAAAGACCCAGCAAAATGGAGAGAGGTGCTGCTTAACCAAACCCAATATTATTAGGTAAATCAAATCCGAGGGGTGCTTTTACACTGGTCATTTCAAACAGTGAACACCAAAAGGGTGGATTAGCACCTTTTCCTAAAAACCAGACTGTACACATCTCTAGTTCTTTCAGGGAGTAAAAAACCTCTGAGTCAAACTGGTATCTGATCAGTTTCTCTAAGAACAGCAATATAGCGGTGAAATAATGCTTACACTTTTTCCTTACCTCTCAGCACTTATTTCTGTATTTGATAACATGGAAATAAACTCTGCTAGATCCCAGGCAAGTCTGAGGACCTAATAGTGTAGTGCTGATATGGTATTACCTGAATTCTTGAGAAGAAATATATTGAAAATTTTGCAAGGTTTCCTCAGTTTGCAACAAAAGAACACGTGAATGTTTTGTAGTATTAATAAATTCCACCCCCCACACCTTATTTTTTTCTCACAAATCTGTGCAGAAAACTTACAAACTTTTGGAAAATATTCCTTCCTTGAGTATATACTCTTTCTTGCTTCTATATCCTTTAAGGAATTAATCGTAGGCTCCCTTTATTTTGAGCTACCCATGGGAATCTCTTGGTACGCCAGAACTGCTCTCGGCAGAAGATAACCGTAGCCTGGTAACATTTTTTGATTTCTTACTTAATAGTAGAAACTTGTCTTTAGATATTGCATGTTGATTTCTTAAGCTGATTGCTTCTGAATTTCTTGCTTTAATTTGGATTAGACAGCTCCATGCGTCTAGACTTTTTTATATTTTATTTTATTTATTTTATTTTATTTTATTTTATTTTATTTTATTTTATTGGTTTTGCTCATGATGTATGATTTGTTTGTATAATTATCTGGAATGTATGTAGACTTGCTACTGGAGGAGACACTCATCCCTGATCCAGCTGATGTGTGGTTGAGTGAATCAGCCATCTAAATTATACCTCCAGAGTAGATAGGTCACTGCCAATCGCTGCGAGGGAGAAAGCCAAAGAACACTTGTGAGAAAATATGTAGAGACAGTCCTTGAGAGAACAAAAGGACCAAAGCTTTCTCAGGTGTTTTATTTTGAAGACGTGCAATGCTCCCTGTCTTTCCCCCCCGCCCTCTCTCTCTCTCTCTCAAAAAAATATCTAAGTTAGCACTTTACTTCTCCCACTGCAACCTGACACAAAAGACCTTCTCAAATAAATCACTCGTGCAGTTGTCTGGTATGACACAGTGTCAGATGCTGTCTTTTTGATAAGTTCATTTCCTAAGCAATTTGTTTAACCCTTTTTATAGACATTGTTTTCTCTGACTAAGTCGTGAGTCATTTTTCAACACATGAGTACTCCAGGGAAATGTCACACTCGTCACTTGTTTCTCTGCCTGCCTGGCTTCACCATATGATTTTTATAAGCCAAAAGGACAAGAGTTCCTCCTTTTGTTTGTCCCATTCTGCTGACAGCTGGCTGTCACTGACTCCCATTGGGCTACTCTATAGGCTGACCTTATAGTTAATATAAGGCAAGTGAAGTATTTGGGAAAGAGCCCCTTCCCTAACCCAGAGTATCAAGCAAAATGAAGAAGCTTTTAAGAGCCTGTTGCGATGGCTATCACTCATCAAATTTGTGTCATGATGTGAATGTAATTTCTTGTGTCTCAGAAGTCAGTTCCAAGTTGCCCTAAAGTAGCCACCACCACCAGGATGAGGTTGTCTAGGAAAAATCAAAGTGATCATTTTTCATCCCAAACACTTGCTTCGGGACACAAAAGCTGTCATTCACCTCAACAGAACAGATGGGCTGAGGGCTTGTAAAGGGTTATTTGGTTTTTTTTCCTCTGGGGAAAAAAGTCTGTTTGCCGTCTTACAAAAACCTCTTCTTTGCAGTTTTTATTGTAAACAGACTCATAAATTTGAACAAGTATATCCAAACTGCTTTGAATTTTTTGTATTGTCTGTGCCTGAGGGCAGCTAGGGACAAGTGTTTGCACCCAGGTACGGTGACAGAAGGCAAGCGCAAAGAACGTGGCAGTCTCAAAGGAACACTCCCCTCAGGAACTGACTTTCTGAGGAAGCAAATGTAATTACTAGGAGTCCTGGTCACGCCTGCTGTCACAAGAAAGGCGTGTCCCAAAGACTGTTCCAAGATACTGCAGTTGGTAGCTGTAAAACCCTTATCTAATTCACTGTAAGCACAAGGCTGTTGTCTCCCTGTCCCACTCCCTTCATCCTCCCCTTTCTCTCCCTCCCTTTTTTGTTTAAAACTCTAGAGACTTGAACTGTATACTTCCATGGTCTAATGGTGTTTTTAAATGGAAAAAGATGAAGAAATGTTCTAAGAGAAGCACTACTGCCTTGTAGTACAATTCAGCTTGTGGCATGCGGGTCCTTGAAAACCAGGTGCTCTGTTTCTGATCTTCCCAGCTGGCTGCTGTGCCACAATGGCACGAGCTGTGTGCATTTGGAGGGTTTATCTCGGGGACCCTGCCTAGATCCCTTGGATTGCTTTTGAATGTAGTGTCATTTTCTCTAATGAGTTACTGCTGGTTGTAAGCATGCTGTACTTCAAAGGTCAAAGGGCATTAATCTCTCTCTTAAGGCTTATGAGATGAGACACGTGGATGCTGGAATTGCTGCCATGGAGAGACAATTGGATCCTGGCCACTCCTTGTCAGGGTAACTTTAGAGCTCATACCCATAAAGGACTGAAGCCAAAACCCTTTTGTCAACATTTGGATTGGTACTGAAAGAGAATGAGTGTGTTATGAAATTCTTTGCTAATCATGAGAATATTCCAGCCTAATTATGTCATCTAAACTTTTGAAATCTTCTTTGTTCTGTCTGTAGGGCCGTACTGTGGTAACGTGATGCCTGTTCCCAGAGAAATCATTCTAGATAGCAATGAGGCAACTATTCACTTTGAGAGTGGGTCCCACGTGTCAGGACGAGGCTTTCTGTTGTCCTATGCCAGCAGTGATCATCCAGGTAAGGTGAAATCCAAAAGTAGTAGAAGATTAGTGGCATAATCCCCTCTATTTAATTATCATCTCTACACACAGAGAGCTTTAGCCTAAATGTTTGTTCCTAAATATTCCCAGATTAACATGAGCCATGGTATTTTTAATAGCATGTGTGCAAGAAACAGTTTTAACATTAACCAGGTAAATTAGCTGCTGAAATCCTGCCTAGACCATTTGCAATGTAGGCCCAGTGGAGGGGAAAACAGTGTCTTCTCCTTGAAGCTCCACTGTGTTTTGAGTTCCAGCATCCACCACACTGTGAGAGAATGGAGGGGTAGGAGAAATTAAAGTTTTCATTCCCACATTTAATGTTCTGGAGGTCTGTTCAGCTTTTAAGAAGTTGTAAAGCATAGGAAGAGTAGAAGAGGGAGTTGAAAAGAATGAGAGAAAACCATAGATGTTGCTTCCAGTCTAATAAAATTGCTGAAGTATTACACAGAGAGGTCTTTAAATGTAATTTCATGTTCTGCCAAATATTTGTCTGTATTTTTACATCCTGCAATGGAGACTGACATTTGCAAACTTTTCACAGATCTAATCACCTGTTTGGAACGAGCAAACCACTACACAAAGGCTGAATTCAGGTAAAGAGGGTTTGCAGCTCTGCATTCTGGTTTGCTCTGCTGTAGCTGTCAACTGGTTCAATTGTCACAAAATGTTAAACATTCTTGTTTTTCTGGAGAAGTGAATTTTTTTGAGTTCCGATGCTGTAATGGTCTAACGCCTGGTTGTGAGAAGCAGTAGTGCAGAATGGAAGTCTGTGGCCCAGAAAAATAATGGAATGGAGTTGCAGAGCTCCTAGCAATTCTCATTAGGAGCATACATATACATGGTGTATGTAAAAAGAGTTTCCACTTTGAAATTCAAAGTAGCCTCACATTCCAGTGCTTCCTTTGGGAGCAGATCACATCCCAGCTGATACAAGATTATCTCAGGACAAGCTATAATTTCTCGGTTCCTTGAACTTTGTGATAGGTTTGAAATGGTAATAAATTGTGTTCTTCTGGCTGCTGTCTGGATGTCCATATTGGCTTCTTATCTAACTTTGAAAACTTGTGTGGTAGCATTTCTAGAACAAGAAAATTAAACAGAAATAAATGCCCTTGCAAAACTGCTTTTCTGGTTCTTTGTGTGCTACTGTGTTCAACCCACCTATGAACTCAGGGGCCCATTTATTTAGCTCCTAGACTCACTAATAGAGCACCAGCCAGAAATTATTGCTAAATATTTGTTGGTTTGAGAGCATTTCTTTCACAGGAGTTTGTTTGTGTGTATTGTCACTGCAGTTCATGTCTTAAACAAGCTTTTCTTCTCTCACTGCAGCAGATACTGTCCTGCTGGCTGCAGAGACATAGCAGGTGACATTTCTGGGAACGTTGGAGAAGGATACAGAGATGTAAGTATACAGGATAATGAGGGGAAATTTATAAAGACAAAAGAAACAAGACTGGAACAACTTGGTTTCAACTCATGCTGCTTGACTTTTGTCAGTAATTCTTCTGGGCTGTTTTGCTATACGTTTTATTATCAGTGTATAAGTAAGTTATCAGTACATAAGCACACAGAGACACTTTTCAAACAGACAAATCAATTGTGTGAGAACAAAGTCCGCTGACTGTCAAATATACCTCCTGACTTGTGGTTTCTGGCTTTCTGGAAAAAGCCTGCCTAGTGTTTGTCCTTCTTGAGGCAGTGCTCATCCATGTACAAAATATTTCTATGAATTTAGCTTTTACTTGTTTGGTGTCCACATGTGAAAAAAATATATTTCAGTAAGGTGGGTTTTCTTTAGAATTATGCCTACACTATCCTAGCATCTGCACTGAGATGAAATACGTATTACACATTGCCTAATCACATCCCACCGATGCCAACCTTTTGGGTTGTTTTAACTTCTTGTTCTTTTAACTTAAAAGTTTGAAGTGGTTGCATTTATCCACAGCTCATATCACTCAGAGCTCTGCCCTCTCTGTGCCCCTCATCCTGGACTCTTCTCCTGTAATGTCTGTGAAATTTTTACCTCTCTTGCAGAGGAGTAAGCCTAATCATACCACTAAAGAAAAATCCTGCCCTATCATAGTTGCTGAGTTCCCCAAAAAGTCAGTGCTCACGTTTAACCTGTTCATCCAGTTATTCAAGCATGCTGGCTCCAGCCTGGAAAGTGGCAGAGCTGAAGAAACAAAGAAATGCCACATTACATTCTTGTTTGCTGGAGTTATTCTGCCCTTGGTTCCAAGGATTAGGGCAGGAAAGCACCACATGGCATGACCTCATGCAGATTTTATCTGCACTGAGGAATTTGCAAAAGAAATTGTCCCTGCACCATTAAGGAGGATTTTCTGATGGGAAGAACCTGCAGGGCTCCCCTGGAGATGTGCTGCCTTTGTGCACTCTCCCCACCCCTCCCTAGAGGGGACAGCCCAGCACCCCAGCTTGTCCAGTAGCACAGCCCAAACTGGGCCAGTGTGAACCTGACCAACCTGTGTCTGCAGTTCCTAGGAAAGCCTCCTTTGTACTTTTCTCTGTCCCTTCCCCGCTTTGCCCTAGCCCGGTGGTGTGTTATTGCCACCTGGTTGGCACACAAGTTGTCCTGCCTGTATTTTTCAGCACTATCCCACCTGAGATACTGGGAAATGGGCTGCACTTAAAACCCAGCAGCAGCTAGGCAACACTTAGCCAAATCCCCTAATGTACACCATGACTCAAATCCTAAGGTGCAGTGATAGGTAGGTCTGCCTTTAGGCAAGAACTCCAAGGAATTATTGATTTATCTTCCCAAGGAAGTGTTGCCTTCCCTTTATTTCTTGAGGAGTGACAATCTTAAAGCATCTTCTCAGAAGCAGATCATTTGTTTTTTCATTTGAAAAGAAAAATTACTTTGGGAAACATATTTTTCAGAGATTACTGCTCTTTCTCCCTCCCCTGCCTCTTATTCCTCTTGGGCTTTTGCTGGATTTCATGAACTGTAACACCTGTATACGGGTGGCTCGGAAGGGAAAGCATTAGCAGTTTGTCAGAGTGGTTTCCTGAGCCTTGGCTCCTGCCTTTCAGACCTCGCTGCTGTGCAAATCTGCGATCCACGCCGGCGTGGTGGCGGACGAGCTGGGCGGCCAGATCAGCGTCACCCAGCACAAGGGCATCAGCCGCTACGAGGGCGTCGTCGCCAACGGGGTCCCCTCACTAGAGTGAGTATCGCGGGTGGGGCTGGCACCGGGGCACACCCCGGGACACAGGGCGCTGCCCACATCAGCACAAGCAGGTGGGGACACCGTTTTGGGGAGCAAAAGACGTTAGGTGTGAGTCTAGGGCTTTATTAAAATGGTGTTGGCATTGGAGATAGGAAGAGGTTCCAAGTTTTCAGTGGCTCTATACCATGTAGGGTGGCATTTTTTTTTTTCCTTCTGTTCCTTCCAAGACATATTTGCAAATTACTTTGTTAGCAGATACATGAGAGTACGATGTTCTGCAACAAACAGCTTTAATCGATGTGCTAATAAATCATGATAAATTCATGTTGAAGTTCAAAAAAAACTGGGAAGAACGAGTAAGTAAAAAGTGCCATTGAGCCATAGGGGATTTAATGAACAACTTCTTAAACATTGTGCTTTTGACATGTTCAGAGTTTTTCTCTTTTAGAATATTTATAGCAAGGGTATTATATTTACTGCTTATCTTCTGACTTTTAATTGTACAGTTGTTGAAGTAGAAATAAATCCTCTAATCTCTATCCAGCACAGTAAGCCCTTCCAGCAACTGCTTCTGTCATTCCTGTTGGTTTATAGTTTTTAATTTTCAAATGTTATCTGGATTTTACATGAGGCCTTTTTTTTGTTTTGTAAGGAGGGAAATTTCCATCCCATAGCCTATGAGAGCTAAGGCAATATGTATTTTTTATATTATTTTCCTATTTTCTCCGTGTTTTCTCACACCCTCCTGACAATTTTACAATCATGGTTTCATTCATGAAAAAAAAAGGCATTCATGTGCTCTGTTGCTGTGCTTAAACTTCAGCACAGACTGAAATGCTTTAGATACAATGGCACTGGAGTATACCAAGCTGGGTAGTGTGTAGATCATAGCCAAAGAACCATACAGCCTAAGGATTTTCTATTTTTCTTGAAAGTTAATTGCCAAAGAAAATTAATATAAACTTGTGTCAAAGCAAAGCAGGACTGAGAACTCTGCTCAGGCACCAAGCTCCTCCATAAAACAAATAATACAAATTCTTTCCATCACATGTGCCAGCTTAGTGAAACCCTAAATTAAACATTTTTTACCTTATCTAAAAATGTTACAAAGCTGTTCACATACATTCATATGCTTGTGACCCTTGAGAATCCCAGTGGAGCAACTCTGACAGTAGCACATAAAATTTTGTAGTGAAAGGGAGTTGTGATTCCCATTTGTATTTTTTTTTGCAGTACAGGAGCTAGTGGGCAAAGAATTAAGTGTGTAAGGCTGCAAGTATACACATGCTGGGGGATTTAGCTCATTTAATGTGAGGTGCCCTGGGAGAGCACCCTAAGGAGGAGCAGAGCCCCTGTAGCTCTCCTGCCTATAGGGGCAAGCAGAGACACTCATCAAGCATGATGCGCATCTCCAAGGGACGGAATTGCCCTGAGGAGACAACCTCGCTTTCTCCAGGTTGTACAGGAAGCCACAGGCTCACACTGGGCTGAGTGCCTACAAACTAGATGGCACAGACTTTGAGAAAAATGGGAGTGTCAGCACAGCACTTCCCAGGATGCTTCTGCCACACCTGGCAGCTGGGACATTCTCTAGAACAGACGAACTGTTGGTGTGAGCCCAGGAGAGGGAAACTGGAGTATGTAGGAAAATGCTTTTATTTCAAAACATGAAAAAACAACCCTAGAAACAGTAGGCCTGTTTACTAAGAAAATGAACCAATGCATTTCATGCTTTAAAAAAGCTTTTATAAGAGCTATCTACAAAGCTGCATGGCTTCCCTGTTCTGAAGTATGTACACGCTGAAAGAAAATCCTGCAGATGAGCCAGTGCCCGCAAGAAAAAATTGGTGCTTGAGCAGCAGTGCCTTAAGAGCTTTTTAGATGCCCTTAAATAAGAGCTTGCTCAAGCTTTTAAAATCTCGTTTATAGTGGATTTCAGTATTAAAGATTTAAATTATTTAGTGAATTGAGCCAAAATTGACCTCACCAAAAGCTGCTGCTGGAGTGCATCGAGCTGTTAAGTGTCTGTGTTGTTAACGTGGAGTTATGTCTCGCTCGCCCACCAAGAGCTGACCTTGGCCTCCCCACTCAGTTTTCAGTGTGCTTGTTACGCTCCAGCATCTGTGAGATTTTCACTTCCCGTGATCCATGTGCAAACCTGCACCCCCAGATGCTGTAATGAAGACTGAGTGGCTGGATTTATTGGGCAGTTCTGATACCCCAGTGCGAATACACAGGGTGTTGTAACATGGCCTGGCCTGTGACTATACATCTGCACATGGGGAATCATTTGCCTTTGAAAATGCAAGAGACTGCGTGCTTGTCAATAGTGAAAGATGAGATTCGGGGTTAACCTGCACTACTTAGGAAAAACTTGCTTGAGACCAACTCTGGCAAAAAAAAAAAGGCAGGATCCTGAAGGTTGTCAGGCAAATGAGGAGCATGGAGCGATACCCTCCCTTAAAGGAAAAAGTGGAACCTGTGTGACAAATTCCAGCAGTCACGTTAGGAAACTGATGAATTACCACTTACTGAATTGGCTTGTTCTCTTTAGTGAATTACAGTAGAAATTTATCAGCTTGATTTCATAGCTTCGTAGACTGTTAGAAATGCTAACCTCCTCTATTTGCTAAATATTCAGCCCTCTATTTAAAGGGTTCTGGGTGACTTTTTTTCATTAGAAGTATTCAAGGAGAACTGTGATTGCTGTTTTGGGCAGGTTTTACTGATTACATAGGTATTTATTTTCTTCTTTTCTCTTGAAATGGATTGCTTTGCATTCACTAAGAAATCAAAAACTGTTTTGGCTGTGATGTCAAACTGGTTTGAAGTGAGCAGAGTGCATCTGATGGCCCCTGAGGATTGCCTGTGGGGAAGATGTGGGAGGGAGGGCTTGTGTTTCCCCTTCTAGCTACTCAGCCGCCTACATGCCCAAATAAATCAGGTCCCACCCAGAGCTCCGAAGGGCTTCATTTGCCTGTAGTCATTATTTTTCCCTCAGTGACAAAAAAAGGCAGTGTTTTTATTGACCTTGACATGGGACTACTTTCCTATTCCCCGTTTGCAACGCTCTCAAAACATATAGCCCTACACACTGTGGTAAGGCCGCAGACAGTACCTCAGGGGAAATTTTCCTGGCCAACAACAAAGAAAGGGCAGCCTGAAAGGGAACTGTCTCCATGCTTAGCGCAGAAGTTGTTTTACTGCTTAGTCACGCTGGCCAAGGCTTTTCAAAAGGGGCCAGTAATGCATGGAGCTAATTGAAGTGACAGTGGAGGGGGCAGATTTTCAAGAAATCCAAACTAATTTCATGTTGAAACCCTGGCTTTTCTTTCTATTAGGCAGCCAGTTGGAGTTATTGCTTCTGGAATGAATCCTCAGGGGCATCTCCTTGGGAATTAGAAAGCGGCTCCCTGAGAGGCCAAGGAAAACTCAGCTTTCCCTTAGAGTGGTGATTTTATCTTGTCCTGTGTTGTGCAGGGCTGTGTGGAGTGGCCCAAGAAATGGCTTTTCCCCTGAAGCAAAACAGTCTGTGTCAGAAGGAAGAAGAAAAAGGGAGCCATAGATGTGGTTAATGGAGCATGAAGAACCATTCCTGATGGGAGATGTTGGCCATGGTTATAACAGAACATGTTCCCACCCAGATTAAAACAAGGAGTAGTTTTCATCCCATTTTTGTCCTATGACACACCTGTAGCCCAAGTAGGAATGGCCAGAGCTGGTGTGGTCTGGTCTCCATCAAGTGAGTAACTCTTTCACAAACAGCAGGAGTAACAGGGTGGTGCAACGGGGAGTCACTTTATAAAGCTTTAAAAAATGCTCAAGACCACTAAAAAATTACCTGAATTCAGTCAGTAAGAGATGCACTTGAGTGCTCTTACAGGGGTCAGTAACCAGCAAGCAGAGAAAATGGCTGTCTGACCAGAGATATTTTACTGGATAAACAGCAATTCTGAAGCTGTACCTCAGCACTCCTGTGATCACCTCATGAAAGGCTGAATTATCTTTTTCTTTTCTTACAGTGGTTCTCTGTCAGATAAGCGGTTTACATTCACTTCGAATGGTAAGAATAATTACTTTGTTTTTAGCTATTTAAATCTTTTCTGTAAAAGTTTTAAAAAATAATCAGGAGAATGTCAGGCTGTGTCTAGGAAGGATATTTTAGGACAGCAGTTTTTTAAAACTGGCAAGTGAATAAAAAAGTTGAAGGGATGTGAAGTGAGCTAGAAAAAAAGCACAGAATATGTGCGGTCATACGCACATAGACGAGAAACAGAAATAGTATTCTGCTGTTACATTTCTGGTGCCAGCATATGAAAAATGACAATCAGATAATCCCATTTTTATGTACTTTAGGCCACAGAAAATGAAAACAGTTTCTCCTCAGACATTTATAATTTCCATCTTCATCATACAAGCGGAGAAAGAAAACATAGGAGAAATGAAAATATATTTATATTGCACTGATACAGAAGGAGTTTTTGTTTATGGCTTTCCAAGATGAAAAACCCTCTTTTAATCTGTCAAGCCGTTCATTTGCATAAAACACAGCAAAGGGGGGGGGGAAGTTCACATTCGTTCATTTGAATTATATTCCACTCATTTGAGATAAAATCATTTACTATTCCACTGAAAACTTTAGAGCATGTATAGGCCTTTGAATCTGCCAAGGAATTATTTTTAACTTCATTGAACCATATTCCACTGGCCTGTTTTCTCTGAAGAACCTTGATGTGCAGAAATTTTGTGGGTTCTTTGGTAGAGTTTGTAATATTTATCCGCAGATATTATCTTCATGGTATCACATCTTGGCAGCAGTATCAAGGAGCTTCTCTAATGAGTAACTTTCCTAGCCCTAATTGCAGGTGGGAATCATGAAATATTTACAGTAAAGTATTCCTTTCAGTACAGTGCCTTCATCTGTGTAATGTTTTGTACAGCAGAATTAGTTAATGCCAATCTCAAAACATAAATATTATGTTTCAGAAGGAAAAATTTAAAAATAAAAAATGTCTTCACAGGAATGAGACAAAAGTGCAGAGATTAAAAAACTAAATGGCAAAAATAGCAGATGTAGTCAGAAGGTGTCATGTATGTAGGAGTTAGACTGGTAAAGGATTGGGACTGCAGCACTCTGGTACTGGATCATACACTACGAATTGACTGGTAAACACCACAGCTAATGGAGAGCATCAGGCTAGCACTAGATTCAGCAACGTCTGACTTTGCTGTTGTGGGTGGTCTTCAAATGTTGCTAGCCTAATATAAAAATATCCTGTGAAAATGCAAAATAACTCCTTCTGCCTGTCTGTGTGGGGACTCCTAGGCTGCAACAAATCTCTCAGTCTGGAAGAGGGATTCCTCTCCAAGAGCCAGGTTACTGCATCTTCCTACTGGGAGGAGACCAATGAGTTTGGGCAACTACTCCTGTGGTCCCCCGACAAGGCTTGGCTTCAAGTCCCAGGATGGTCTTGGGCCTCTAACCACAGCAGCAACCGTGAATGGCTGGAGATAGACTTGGGGGAGAAGAAGAGAATAACAGGTATGTCGCTCTCTGGTTATTAGAAACGGGTGTTTCAGCTGGAGAAGAAACTGAATGCAGCTGAAAAGCTGATAGTGCACTAATGCAATGTTTCTTTTGTTAAACATAATGAAATGTTCTGCGCTCATGAATATTATTTTCCTATTTAAAACATCATGGTTATTTACAAGACTTGTCTTCCCACGGGGATATAGGATTGAACTCATCTGTCATGCATATCTGATCTGTAAACATGCTGATAGAACAAAATACTTACACAGGGATCAGTAGAGTCTAGATGGATGATCTGGAATCAATAAGAAACATGAAAGTCACAGCCTTTGAAACAAGGCCTAGGTGAAAGATATTCCTGTTTTCATCTCCTGGTTTAGTTGTAAAAATGTAAATTACAGTTGCTGTTAAAGATATAAAGATGGCTGATACAGACCATAATATCAAAAAGCTATTATCATTTTGGAGTCACAGAATAACAGAATGACTAAAGTTGAAAGGCACCACAGTGATCATCTGGTCCAATCTCCCTGCTCAAGCAGGGTCATCCTAGAGCACACGGCACAGGATGGTGTCCAGGCAGTTCTTGAATATCTCCAGTGAGGGAGACTCCACAGCCTCTCTGGGCAACCTGTTCCAGTGCACAGTAAAGAAGTTCTTTCTCATATTCAGGTGGAACTTCCTGTGCATCTGTTTCTGCCCATTGCCTCTGGTCCTGCTGCTTGGCACCACCCAGCAGAGCCTGGCTCCATCCTCTTGGCACCCCCTTCAGATACTTACAGACATTGATGAGGTCCCCTCTCAGTCATCTCTCCTGAAGGCTGAGCAGGCCCAGCTCCCTCAACTTTTCGTGGTCTGTTAAAAATATCCATTGCTTTAAATTCACAATTTAAAATGTATTTCCATTCTTCACCCAACTTTTAAACTCAATTTCAACACAGTTTGAAAAATAAACTAACACCTTGAAGACCAAGTTTTCTGAATTGTTTTGGCTTCTGTGTTTGCATTTGAAAATGTTCCCTTAAAACAGTCACATAGCAAATGAAAATGTTTTTTGCATTTTTTGAAAGGGATTAAGACCACTGGTTCTGGATCCATGAATTTCAACTTTTATGTGAAGACATTTACAATGAATTATAAAAATAACAACTCAAAATGGAGAACTTACAAAGGGATTCTGAGCAATGAAGAAAAGGTAAGGGAAAGTGGGAAGGGTAGAAAAACACAAAACAATAATGCATATGCTGTCTTGACGTTGAAGGGCAGGCTTTCACTGTCAAGAAAGATTAGGAGTTTCAAACTTGTCTAGACTTGGGCTAAGTGTAATTTATGGTTACAGAATAGATAGCGAGCTTGTCAAAGCAATGAAGTTATCCAGGGATTGGTGAAGCTGTGGGACACACACAGGGAGGCATGTGTATGTCTGCACCCTTCATTTAAAAAAGGGCTGTAATTGGAGCTGAACAGCAGCTGCTGGGGCAAGTCCTTAGCTCAGCTCAGCGTTTGCCCGTGCCAGGGATGCTGTTGGTACGGCACCAGCAAAGCTGAGGGTCAGCCCCAAATGCGTGGGGATGGTCAATCCACCTCCCCCTGCCAAATGAAAAAACCCCTCAGGTGAAGGGCAGGGCTGCTGGTGGAGTCTGTCTGATAATATTTTCCCCTGAAAACCTCATGTTTCCTTTCAAACAAAAGAAATCCCAAAAGCCTTCCTCCCTGATGCTACAGTGTTCAGTCAGACCTTCACTCATCACTCCTGAGGGAGCCCAGCGTGCCTCAGGAGAAGGCTCTGCCTGGTCCTCAGGGCTGATGGAAGTTGTTGAAGACTTGTTAGAGTTGAAGAGAGATTTCCTGCTAGCTCTGATTTTCTTGGCTTGCATGGCAAGGAATTTCACTGCCCAACATTAATGGGGTTAATATTTTTTTAAATGTTAAACTGAGGGGATGCTGGCACAAAGAGTGACAAATCAGCCTAGTAGTGGCTGAACTGCAAAGGCTAGCTATTTAAAATGTGCAGGCTTGCAGTTTCCTGCAGTGACTTGTTATATACAAATATCCTTTGAAAGTATTATATATGGTCTTAGTTTCAGCTAAGGTGCATGACAGAACCTGTCCCATCAGAACCCCATGTGGCATTTTATCTAAGATATGCTGAGCTCACTTCTCTATCTCATCAGGCTTTTAAGTTTTCCTAGGTCATGATGAAGCACCTCCAAGAACTAATATTGCAAGGACTACTGTTCTGCACAAGGGGCTGAGCTGATTCTGGGAAATACTGTATAAGCGCGGTAACAACTGCGTAGCTAATAGTCACTCTTCATGCTTGCTATAGAAAACTGACCATTTTACTAAAATGCCCAGAAATAGTTCACCTCATTTTTTTTTCTTTTTATGTTTCTATCCCGTATTTCCAAGAAAGGGTGCTGCAGTGCTCTTAAATAAAAAATGATAGCATTATACCAGCATACATTAACTAGAAATTACACACTATTGAAACAGTGATCATCTTTCTCCTCCAAGCTAGCAGAAAAATATGATCATCTGGCACAACTAAAAAGATTATTTCTTTCCAGAACTCTCAATTCCTAAAATCTTGTGGCTGAATCCCAGGTTACCAATGTATTAGTTTTAAGACAACGAAAATCTTTGAAGCTGGATGTCAGGAGCACTTTGAAGAGCAAACAACATGTGCACGTTTCATTGCAGGTATTCCAAGGCAACTCCAACTCTGTTGCCATAGTGCGCAATAACTTCATCCCTCCGATAGTGGCCCGTTATGTGCGGATTATCCCTCAGACCTGGAACCAAAGAATAGCACTGAAGCTGGAGCTGATGGGCTGTCGAATAATGCCAGGTATGGGGTAAGCAGTGCGTGGTGCCTCTGAAGCACACTGTGCTGCCCCAGTGCCACTGATGGCTCCTTTTCTCTTGCAGCAAACAGTTCATTTACACATTCAATGTGGCAGAAACCGAGTCAGAGCACAGAAACTTCCCTTGGAAAAGAAGACAGGACTGTTACAGAGCCCATCCCATCCGAAGAAAGTAACTTGGGTAACGCTACCTAGTGCTGCATTTTCTCTAGGATGCATCATGTCTTCAGCCCAGTCTCAGTGAACTTTAAACTTTCTCACAAATCTAAACTTTTATTTTCCCTTCAGACTTTATTAATGACAGAGAGAAGAGGGAGGAGCAATAGGTTCTTTTAGTCTTAAGGCACAAAAAGAGATTGAAAGCCTTAATTTTCCTTGATGTGTTAAACATTGGGCTTTGGTTTCCCTGTCATATTGGTTGATTTGCCATGCTTGGTGGGTGGCTCAAGGGAATACAGTGAGCACTCAGCAGCAATTTTAGGGAGAGTTCTTCCTCACTCTCTTCCTGTATTTTGTAATTTTTTAGTGTGTGAAGTAGTCATCTCACAAAAGTGTTATTTTCTTTCCACACAACCATGACTCCTTCCAGAGAGAGTTCCCAGCTGAAAGCAGCATACAGTAGTGCCTGCTTGTGTAATTAAACACTCTTCCATAATGCCTGTGTTAATGGGGCCTCAGACAACCTTCATTTGTGTAATTCTCCCTGAATTTGCAGTCTTCATCCTTTAATGTTGTGGAGCTAACTTCTTAGGCCTTAAAAAGAAAACAAACAAAATTTGGTGCTTATACTGGCTTTTTGTTGGGCTCATAGCCAGGCAGGAATTGCCAGACCCACTGTATCAAATGCTACTACCCATTAGGTACCTGATAGTTGTAGAAATGCCTCTGTGAAAAAACTGGTTGTAAGGAGCAATCACTGGAAGAAAAAAGAAATTCTGAAACTGCTTGCCACGAGCAAGCAAGCTCAGTTCATCTGTGCAGCGGTATGAGTAAACCATATCCATGTTCACTGAAAATGAAATCTACTGAGATTTCATCTGCTAAATTGCAAATACTCCGTGGACGTTTCTACTGCCTTATTCTCACAGCTGGCAAGTGTCTGCAGAAACAGGGAACGGCACATGCCTGACACAAGAGCCACCCCACTGCTAATTTTCAAATCCCTGCTCTAAAGCATGTGGTGTTAGAATTTAACAGTGGCTAAACAGGTTTTTCCCTAGATTCCCTCATGGAAATCTTTGAACTATTTTGACTGAAATGTTTCAGCCGGTTCAGCATGAGCCAGATACTTGGCATGTAAAATCGCAGTCTCCCTTGGCAGATTTATAAGCAACTGCAAACAGAGTGTGTATGAGTGGCTTTTAAAGTTATCTAGTGTGTAATAAAAAAGAACTGCTCTTTTTTAAGGATGCATATAGATGCCAAGTCAAGTGTCACCCTCGAGAAAGTATATTCAACTCTTTTGTTTCAACATTGTTCCACATAGGTACGTGGCTGAGGAGTGCTCTTTTAGTTTTATAGTTGTACACTTTCATGCTCTCTTCGAGAAGCATTCCTGCAACATTATCTATCTTTTGCTGTAGTAAAAATTACCACCTTCAGAATAATTTACCTTTTTAACTTGTATCCTTTTTTCCCTTATGCAGGTTTAAAGCTTACAGCTATAATTGTCCCCATCCTCATCGTGCTGTGTCTGTTCTTGTTCTCCGGAATTTGTATCTGCGCAGCCCTACGCAAGTAAGATACAGGTTTTTGTCAAAGGAGGCATTTGTGGGTACCTAGCTAGCATGTCCAGCTCCATGCCCTCTTTCCAGAGCCTCCTTACCAGGGAGCTGGGAATTGATCCTGTTTGTCAGTCTTTCTTTTAAGTAGAACTCATGTTGTGTCTCTGTAAATTGTATTTCTTACTGTATGCCTCCCTTAGTCAGAGCAAAATGAAGGTAAAGCAGGTCAGAACTGTGCACCCAGTCCAATGTAACCAGCTGTTCTCTTCACCCTACATGTACCCACAAAGGTACACTGAGGTGTAAAGCAGTCGAAGACAGGATACTTTCCACACCAAAGCCAAATAAGAAATTCAGTGAAGGGAAGATTTGAGCTATCTGTCTGGATCATTTTCTTTTACTTCCCTCCTGTTGTGTTTCAGCTTCCCAGTCTCTTAAGTTAGAGCACTTAACCTAGCAGGCTGAAAGCAGAGCTGGGCTCTAAGGAGTTGCACACATACACTGGTGTAAGCAGCTAAAACTAAGCTGTTTCATCTCACAAGTCCGAGTACTGGAAGGAGCACTGCTGACTGTGCTTCCTGCTAGATGCCCATTCCTATGAACCTGCACTTGCATGTTGAGCCAGGAAATGCTTCTGTCAGCAGCTGGGGATTTGGAAGTATAAGCAATGCTCTGCTTCATCACCAGTGATACTCAGCTCTGCCCTGGTTTCCCGGTAAATCTATAAAATAGCCAAAGAACTCAGAAGAGCAGACCCAAACATAGCCTGGAGTGACACATATAGACATAGACACATCAAATTGATGAGTGCCAGCCCCAGAAATCTGAACACCAGCACTCACAACTTGCACATAGATGGAGAAAAAGCAAATGTCAAAGTGCTGGTTTGCATGCCTGATGTTCTAGTAAACAGCAGCCTCCAGGAACTTGAAGTGAAGCCTTGTCCTCAGCCACTAAATAAAAAGGCTCTGCTGGAGCTAGAGGCATGAAGCTGAAATGCTGGAAGTATTGATGTTTATAAATCCTTTCCTCTCCTCACAGGCGAGAAGCCAAAGGACTTTCCTATGGATTATCCAGTACTCAGAAATCAGGTGAGTGGAGAATCATGCACTTTGTCCTGTCCTGTCCTGTCCACTGGGCCAGCAGGAAGGGTTTTATGCAACTAAGCATTTAATGCTTGTGAAATAGCATCCACATTTCCTCATTCAAATTCACCTCTTCATACAAGGGAAACAGCAAACGATAGTCCCACTTGTGTCATCCTAGCACAGTGCCCTGAGAAACAATATAATTTGGTTTCTATGACAGAAAGGCAATTAACAAAAGGTCTATTATACAGAGTGCATAAATTAGCATGTAAGAGTGCTCCCAGGTGCCCTCCTTTTCCTTCTCACCTCCAAAATACCTATTCTGCAGAAAATTGCTGCTTTTCTTTTCTTTTCCCCACAGCAGAGGGGATTGCCTTTCTCCAAGAGAGCAAGGGATAATAATTTTTTATGGCTTTAATATTTTCTTCTCACTGCCCTCCTTGGTTGAAACTGTATTTATAGAGCCTAACAACACTGAACTGTATTGAATGAGGGATCAGCTTGAGCATACTGCTTTAGGAGATGACTGCAAAACCCCAATGAAGTGTTTTCTTTGTCTTGCTCAATAACATTTTCTAGAGTGGGGTTCCCATCAGCTTGGCAGTTGAGGTGTTTTTCCTGGCCAACCAATTCTGTAGAGAAATATCCTTCTGAAACTCAGCTTTCCATAAAAATCCCAAACCACTAAGCGTTTCATATTTCTCTTGACAAGTCTCTTGCAATAGCTCAGCTCCAAAATCACATCCCTCAGCAGGTGCTGACGTCAGTGAAAGGAATGCTGTTACCCACTGCAGCTCGCCCTCATTAGAAAATTAATTTGTACTTAACATCATATTTGCTAATATGATTTTTCAAGGTCACATCATAATCCTTTCTCACTTGCTAATGAGGACAAATCCCAAGAAATTGGAGATAGCCTCTTACCCAGTCAGTTCATTTGTTGTATGTCTGCTTCATAAATCAAGCTCCTAAGCCCTTGTGAATGAGGCTTGGGTCTTAGAAAGCTGTGAGTCAAACTCACCTCTCCACAGACCTCCTGGCGCAGGCTCCAGCAAGTCCCTGACACTGTGGGTTTTTTTCTTTTCTGTCTTACAAGGATGTTGTGAGAACAAGTTAATTGATGAGTGCAGGTGCTCCAATACCAACAAAATGGAAGCCACACTAATCTACTGAAAAAAAGGGAAATTTTAAGCATTATTTTTGCCACATATTCAATGCCAAAACATAACTGACTTAAAGCTGGTATTTTATCAATATACTTTGTTAAGGCATCACTGTAGGCACCTACAGAGTTTGAGCCCTTCTTGCCAAAATATCTTATATAAACTTGGAAATCCCAGTTGATGATTCACTTCTTCCTTCACCCTCCATATTTAGGGGGGCTTTTTTTAAACAAACAGCCCATTTTAGTCATGTTTTTGAACTATTTCGGTCTACTGACAGCAATGAGTATACCAAAAATTAAACTTTCTGGTAAGTCTTCTGATTCTAAGCATTTAACTTGCTGGTAAGCCTTCCATTTTTATTTCTTTTTCATAGGTTGTTGGAAACAAATCAAGCAGCCCTTTACCAGACATCAGTCAACTGAATTTACCATCAGCTATAACAATGAGAAGGAGACACCACAAAAGCTGGATCTGGTCACCAGTGACATGGCAGGTAACAGTTGCTCCCCCTCAGATGCATTCCCTTTTCTCGGTGTGCAGAGCCGGTAACAGGGAGAGGGATGGCCAAGAGATGTTACAAGCTTCAGTTCTTATGCAAGCTGAGGCCCAGGAACAGATTTATTCATGTTCATCCCAGATGTATAGTGAAGCAGCTGAATATATTGGGGAGGGAAAGACCCATTATTTTGGAATTTTTTTTCTTGGAGTTGTTGGAAAAATTTCCTGACTCTGAAATAGTTACAGCTGAAGGTAATGATGGAAGGCATTCAGGCATGGATGAAGTGCAAGAATGTGCCTAGGATAGGATTCGATTGATTCCCTTTGTTGACTAATTTTTGTGTTTCTATTTAAACACAAATGTCTCTGGAAATAGAACAAAATATGATGCCCCTTGCTGCTGATCAAACAGAAAAATTACTTAGTTGGTTTATGGTGGGATTTCATGCCTAGCTGGAAATTGTGCTGAGATCCCTGTGCAGCTTCCTGGTGCCTGAACTATCTGGGAGATGAGGCCTCCTGAAGCGGAAGCAGGTAGAGGAGAGAGAAGAAAAAAGCCAGCCACAGTGCTTCTCTCCTGTGCTACCTTGGCTCCAGGTCACTGTTTGGACAGCAAATCCCTGCATCAGTACTATTTGCATCCCAAAGGGATGATTTTTTAATTCATCCTCTTAGCACATCTTATCCCCTCCTAGTCTAGTCTGTCTGGTAAGGCTAGTGAGACCAGCCATTTCGTGGGATCAGTGATCAGCACTATTGCAGAAAGATTAGTTTGCTGTTTCCAGCCTCCAGACCTTAGAAATTCCTTCGAATTTCTTCATTGTGTTTGGCAGAGAAATACATTTAAAAAACAAATGGATGGTTACTGTAATTCCGTATGGTGCTGCTCTCAATATCTTTCAAAGATAGTTTCAATCCTTTATAGAAACTTCCAATATAAATATGCAGAGATCTATAAAGCAGTTTTAAGGAAAGAGAATGAATAAAGGTTGCTCACAAATGACGGTTATTTGGTTCCCTGGCCATGTCTAGCCAGCCTTTGCTCTCTCCACTATCCCCTCCTGGCTGTGTTTGTGGGAAGTCTTAACTCTCAGCGTGGCTCAGGCACATTCCCAGCCTTAGCATTTCACCTGTGCTCTCCTTAAAAATAAAAAACATGAAATAAGAATGTAAATGCAACCTAGAAATGTGCCATTTAATAATTTAATTGCAGATAGCAATTAACAACATGCATATAGGTTATCATGCTACATGAAATTCCCTCACTTCAGACCCCCAGCTGCCTGCTGGTTCCCAAAGGCAGCCAGGAGGAAGTTGAGATGCTTCATCCTGAGCAAGAGAGATTTCTGGGGATGGCGGCAGCGATGCTGGGGAGAGCCGCACCACTTACTTAGTGAAATATCATAACACCTTCACCCTATGTGCTGAAGTTTGGGACACAGCCAGAAACTGCCAAAAAGATTCACAGGACATATGGGATCGAATTCGACGCTCATGTCAGATGAACCGCGATGCCAGAACAGAAACCGAGCTAACTTCTTCACGCCTGCATGAAAACACGATACTTTAGCAGTGTCATTTACTAGAGCTGTTCAGGCCACCGTATGTATCTGTAAGAGATTGTCACCAGCACCAAAGCGAGAAAGTTAGAACGTTCACTTTCTTCATAATAGTATTACTTGTTTTTTCAGAAAACCTTCTAGTTCAGATCTCCTCACACGGCAGCCTGGCATCTACCTTAACTAGAGGTGCAAACACGCACTTCTTGAGGCCGTATTTCCTCCATCTCACTCCTTGCTCCTGCTCAGGCCGTTTGCCTTAGGCCAGCTCTATCCCTGCCATCCCCCTTGACCGGGTGACTGCCCAATTCCTCCGGCAGCACCGTTCCCGCTTCTCCCCCCAAGCTCATCCCCCCTGGCATGCCCACAGCCGTGCTGAGCTGGCTTAGCACATTTCACACTTCCATTGACTCTCTTGGCTGCCGTTTTGCCTAACTTCATCCTTCTTGTCAGTCAGCTACTGTGAAATGCCTTTTAAATAAAGCTGGCTCGTTAAGAATCCTCTGGGCATTTTAATTATTCCAAAAGTGGAACACTCATTTTGGAGAACTTCTTGCTTGCAGATCTTCATGCAATGTCCTTTGTCCAGTTTGTTGCTAATAGTTTGTTGACCTCACTCTTTTTTTAGGGCTTTAAAGTATAGTCCAGAAATGTTAATTTATTTGGGAGGGTAGGTGGGGAAAGGGAGGGAGGGAGTAGGAAAAGAGGTGGCAGATTGGAGCTTCTCCGTGGAAGAGCTTCTGCCATGTTCTGCAACTCTTGCTCGCTGAAGGATGTTACAGGATTGGTGTTGCGGAAAGGTTTCCTCACATCCCTAGTAACCACACATTTGACACAATAACAGAGTAGTTTTTCAGCATAAAATACCTATCCATGCACAAGTATTATATACATAAAATAACCAGTCTATCCCTTATTGAGCATTTCATGCTTCTTTTTAGATTATCAGCAGCCTCTCATGATCGGGACTGGGACGGTAACACGTAAAGGATCTACTTTTCGCCCCATGGACGCCAAAGAGGAGGGAAGAAGGGGGAGTTCTGAGTTTGAAAATCACTATCACTGCCCTCACAGAGCTAACAGGCACGAATATGCTCTGCCCCTGACCAGCCAAGAGCCTGAGTACGCCACCCCCATCATAGAGCGGCACATAGCAAGAGAAAATAACTTCCCCTCTGAGAACGGCTACAACGTTCCTGTCGCCTCGTCTCAGATACATTCCCTTACTGCCGGCAGCTTCTCCAGTTCATGTAAGACCGACACCAGGAACGGAGACTATCAGACACCCCAGAGTGTCATAAACTACGACAAACCCAAAGTTAATGGTGTTCTGACCTCCATGAGCTACAGCACAGACTACCAGAAACCCCAGCAAACTGCTCTCGGGGGCGAGGGTTACTCCACGCCCAGGGACTGCCTAAAGCCCATAAGCCAGACAGCAATGACAGCTCTCTTGTGATTTGCAGAGCAGGAGCGGCACGGTGCGCAGGAACGTCTCTGCACAGCTTTCTGAAGTGAAAACAGAGTTTGGAGGGACTCTGCTGTGGGAGGCAGAAGGCAAACAAGCCCTGTGTACATAATATTGCTGTCTTGCTGGGTTCTGACATCTGAAGAAAGCATATGCTGTTTATCACTGTTTATAGCAAGAGAGATGTTATCAGTGAAGACTGTACATCTTATTTTCTGTAACTGATCTCAGTGCTCCATTTGCAATGTGTGCAATTTGTACATAGCTTTTATTTAAGGAGAATTTCTTAAGTTTCCTTTTCACCTGGGGGTTTGAAAGGATTGCAGAAATGCCTATTTAAGAAAAACAGTCCTCTTTTTCTGTCTTTATCTTACCTGCTGCTGTACTGGCAGCTGTAAATGGTGTATCTTATGGTTGTGTTGATTCATCTCCTTTCCTACGATAACTGAAGATAGGGCTGTAGTTCTTACTGGGAGGATAGAAGTTAAACCACTTGCTGCATAATGTGCACGAGAGAAGGCAGCTGAGTATTTAAATACTGTGCTCAAACACAACTTCCCAGCTGCTTTTTTAGCAGCAATTCTCACATGCTTGAATTTGATCTAGCATACAAGCTGAGCCTATCTAACTTCCAATTCATGTTAGAAAACAGGTAGAAAGGCTGAAACTGGTTTTGGGTTCAAGCCATGGTTATCACTTTAACAGAAAAAAAAAAAAAACAAACCAAAAAACCAAACCAAACCAAACAATACATCCAACACCAGTTAATCTGGGGGAGTTCTTTTAATTTTTTTTATTTAGGAAGTGTGTGTGTAACCAAAATGTGAATTTACAGCTGAGAATTCAATGCTGTTCAAGCCTAGCTGATTCTTTTGCTGCTAAACTATAAGGAAATTTGTTCCTTGGCACAAAGCAGCAAACTTCCTGAACTCTTCATTTCTCCACTAGGTATTTTTCTGTTTTACAAATTTAGTGTAACATTTCTGTTAGAAGTATTTCAACTAAGTAAAATGCAGTGTGTGTATGGGTTACTGTTGCAGTTAAATTTGCAAGACAGCAGAACAGCACTGTTGTTTTCTAATAGTTTTTCTTTTGCAGCTAAAGTTTCCCTTAGTTCCGTTTTCGGACAAACTTGAAAAAGCTTGGGATTGGGTGCAATGTACCGCACAGTAGCTGGTTCCTCTTTCAGCAGAGGCAGCTTTGGAGCAGAACAGCTTCTGGTCGTGACTGGGACTGTCCACTGCCCTTCTACCTCCAGTGCTTGGGGCATTTCTTTGAATTCGAAAGCTTGTCCTAAAATGCCGAGAAGCGATATACTTCTGTGAAGAAAGAATGGTGCTATACTTAAAGCACAAGGTTGGGAAACGAGACCCGTAAAACCTGAGCTCTGGGAAAGTTGCTCTTTGAAGGCTCTCCATTTATTTCCTTGTCTATAAATGGGATAATTTGCAAAGGATGCAACGAAGATCCATCAGTCTGTTCGCAGAATGCTTTCAGATCTCTGGGTGCAAAGTGCTGTCAGAGGACAGATTGGTTGCAGAGGTACTGCTCACAAATACTGCTTACTCCAGCCATACCCGAACTTAAGGCAAGCTCTGAGTGGGTTCTTTGCATACCCCTGTTTTGCGGCCTCAGGCGGTGCTATTCCCCCGCGCTGCCGCACTGTGCATGCGATTCCCGTGCAAAGAAGAAAGAGTCAAGGTAACCTCGTAGCCTTCCTGTGTTTGCTGTCAATACAGTTTCTGTGAAATGTCTAAAACACCTCAGGTCCTGAAGTGAAACAGCAGCAGCCTGTTTGTTAGACCGAGCTGGGCGGTGTTGTTTACCTTCTGTTGTTTACATGTCTGTGTAAATAAAGAACACTGGTATTTGTAAATCAGCCACACAGGCCTGCCACTTCACTCGGTGACTCGATCATTGCTGCACGCCCACTCTCGCCACATACCCTGCAGGGTGAGAAGGAAGCGTTCCTTACGCCCTGCAAAAGTGCCAGTTGCGCTGCTGCAATTCACGGCCCCAGTGTGACAGGCTAAAAACAGATTCTTTCCGTGCCCCATTTAGCCCAGATTTTCGGTCCATAAACTCTAGAGAAGAACCCACAAACAAACTCCTGTGCCAAACCCTGCTGCTGGATGCATATGATTGAGGAAAAGGATGAGGATGCCCTCCTGATGAGCCTGAAACCAATCCTCTTCCCACACAACTAATTAGCCTGACTTGTCACTTGACAAACAAGTCAGTAATCAGGCCTACTCCCCACC
This sequence comes from Gymnorhina tibicen, assembly GCA_013399875.1. Lineage (NCBI taxonomy): Eukaryota > Metazoa > Chordata > Aves > Passeriformes > Artamidae > Gymnorhina > Gymnorhina tibicen. Next base: position 977,653 of record VXAZ01000256.1, read on the forward strand.
TAAAGAGGCAGCTAAATAACACAGCAATGCAGGGGGACCAGGCAGCAGATGACACTACTTGTATTATAATGAACTTTTGCATACTTCTGCCACATGCTTGGCACATCTGCAGCATGGTACAAGTGTCAAAGGCTTCTTGGCAGCATCTGCCCATTTCTGCTGTCATTCAAACCCATCTTAACACAGCTGATTTAGCCTAATGGAAAGTTTGGTCTCAATTTGCACCTTGCCTTCACCCCCACCCCCCTCAAAAAAACCCCCAACAAACCTGCAAAGGTGGCTTAAAATAGATCCACAAACATCTTCAGCCTCCCTTCACAGCAGCTTGGTGCTGACAGGGGCTGAGGCAGCACATCTCCTGGTCACTGCCATGGTGCTTCATGGTTCACATCTTGGTGACTGCTGAGCATGGTTAGCACTGAAAGCTTCAGGTCTCTCCACCTTGGCCTAGGGAATTTTTAGCAACCCTAGCAGCAGATATGCAAGGGAACTTCCTACCCTACGTCTCTGTATCCTAATGGTGGTAGAGATACAAAATCCTGGTGTAAGGAATGAAAGAGGATTGCCTGAATCTTACCAGTGTTAGTGCTCATCCTCACGTCCATCCTCTGAATGGCTTTTTGCATACTGATACATCAAACTCCAGCTTTTCTACATCAGCCTGTCCTCACTGACAAAGCCGGATGCAGGTATAACACCGGTAGCCTTATAAAACATCACAGGTTTAAAAACCTTTGTTCCACAGTGAAGGTTAGAGTATGCACCATTTTGGGATATTTCCACACTCAGAAGGCCTGTTAGCTCTTGATCTCTCTCCAACATCTCTAGAGATTGTGTGAGAGCAGAGTCTGATCCTCTGGTCAATGGAGACTTTCAGTGGTGTTTTGGTACCAAACTTCTTCCTTGAGCAGGCACTCCCAGTGGTTTGGAACAGTAAAGCCAAGTCAGAGTCCACAGGAAAGTTAAATATTAACTGCTTCTGGCACTCTAGACTTGCCTGTCCCATTGCTATTGACAGCAAGTCTCTGACTTTGCTGGGAACAGGGGCAGCACTGTAACTGCACGTGTCTGACCAAGGGAATGGAAGGAGGTGGCTCTTGAGGTAAGAAAGTGTAAAAAATGGTGTCAGCTACCTGCAACTGAAACAAAAAAATGACAGCATGCATTTCCAGCTGGGCCTTATATTTAAAACACAAATTACAAAAAGCAACTACAACAAAGGTTCCGAAAATACCACAGGAAAACCACAAATTTTCTTTGCTCTCACCTTCTTAGACTGGCAAACAGATAGCAAATTCTTCTTTCTTCTATCAAGTATGTTTCTAATGCTCAATATAAAAGCATTTTTTCCTATCAAGTGTAATTCTAAAGAGTAGTTCTCTATTTCTTTTAGCTGCTAAACATCAGATATTAAACCCTACCCTAGTACCAACCATGATCTTTACATCCAACAGGCAATAGATTAAAATTAGTCCTAGATTGGAATTAGGATTTCCTGGTTCAGGGTGTGTCCTGCTTAGAGCATCACCTGCTCTCTTTTTACAGTCTTTCTCTGGATCAACGGCCTGGCCTCACCTCCCTCTCCAGACACCATCCACAGAATGGGTTCAACCAGCTTAGCAGCCCACTCATCACAGCAGTCTGCAGAGATGGGGGCAGGCAGGGAAAGCCCTGAGGCCTTTCTGCACCCCTGGCATCTGAGAGTATTGTGAGCACTGAGATAAAATGGCAGCAGTCACTCACAGCAGTGTCTCTAGCACCTGTGTGTAAATGACAAACTTCTCCCTGCCTCCTTATTTAAAAAAAAACAAAGGAGGTTGGATTCCAATCATTAGAAGCAGCTTGTGAATCCCGTGGCTGGTCTGCATTACTGGCATGGCTAAAACCTGGGAAGATTTAAGTTTTTAATACAGACATCCTTCAGATTTTTCCCACTGACTGCCAAAGAACTGGCAGTTCTTCACTCCATGGGCAGATTTTAGTGGAACCCTGTTTGAGGCACAAAATATTCCCTACACAGGATGGGAATAACAGGCTATAGGTCCCATTACAGGAGCAGGTGCCTAACTGTGCTTACCTGTTTGGTGGATCACTATCATTAAAACAAAAAGGGAAAAAATGAAGAGACTTCTAAGAAGGGAGTCTGTGGTCTCACAGCAGTCCTGCAGGATCAGATGCCCACTGAAAAGTAACCTTGTAGAAATCCATCTGTATTCTTCTGTCCACCCTCTCTCCAAAACCAGGTTAGCTTTGCTCAGCAAGTGGGCATCTTAAAGGCTCCCCAGCCTGTAATCAGGCCAGACCCAAGGAATGACAAGGTTATGTTGCTGCATTCCTTTTTCCTTATTATTTTCCATAATAAAAATTGTGTACTGACCTTTTCTTTCCAATGTCAGCTACGATGTAAGTCTGTACTGACCTCCAACCTCCACTGTGACTAGTACAGCGTGAAAGCAGAATTCACTGTTTCATTTGAAACTCATCAGTGTTGTTGATACCTGCACTGAAAATTACCCTGCCATAGCTGTGTGGGGTTAACAAGACTAACATTGCAATGCCTGTGAATTATTGAAGACAGAGTGAGTTTCACAGAACATACTCATTTAAAAGGAAGGTGCCATTTCTGCACAATCAGTTTCAAACTTAAAATAGAAACCTCTCTTGAGGGCTTCCTTTTTTTGAAGCCCCCCTCCTCCCCCCAGTACAGTCCTACAATCCATTAAGGACATGCGACAAGGAGTCAGATAAAGTGTTTCTCAACTAGATAAAGACAAGAGGGAAGACATCCTTAGTTGGAGAAAACTCATGCTACCCCTGATAAGGAGGATGCCTCACATCTGACTTTCTGTGCTATCTCATTGTGTAGTCTCGACATGAGAATTTGGAGACTTTTTCATTCAAACTTCAGCAATTTGTTTAGGCTTCGCTTCACATTAAGTGGCTGTAAGTCCAAAAACCTTTGCCATCTACAGTAGGCCTCTTGCCCTGGCCTGAGTTAACTCATTACTTACTCAGACACTCACAACACAGCTACTGCCCTGCCATGTGACATTGAAGAGACTATCATCCTGTTTATTTTTGTACAGTCACAAGTATAAAAAAGAGAAATCCAGGAAGGAGACAACTTAAGTCAAAGCACAACATAATTTTTCACTATAGCAAAAAATATAAGTCAACAAATATGACATAGTAGTGTTACTAAGGCCCTGAATAATCACCCTGAATAGACCTCAAGAATCCATAATTTTGACTAGACACAAAATTTTAAACAGATTTTACAGGAAAAGCTCCCTTAATGCTTTAATAATCTGCATTATTGGCTAACCCAAAGAGGAACAGTACCCTGAATACTCAGCATTTCCTCCTACTAAATCCAAGCTACCAAAAAGAGTGAGAAAACTTACAAACAAATTATTCAAAGCTTGTAACATTCTCTCAGCCAGATCAGATGACAACAGACAATAATAGACTTTGAAAACACATGTATGTTGCCTACTAGAAGGCAGGCAAAAAGGTAGGAAGGGAGCCAAAACTCTAGGCTGAAAAGAAACACCAAGAACAATTTAAAACAAACAGTATAGAAACACAGAGCAATGGCTGATGCCTGACCCGCGACAGGGAGCTTATCAGGAGTCCTCCTCCACGAGGAGTGGCAGACAGCAGAGAAGATGGTGATGCTTGCCATAAAACAAGGGGAGAAAAGACCCAGAAAGACAGTAATGTTACCTACCACCCCACCTCTGGTCTGAATGATTTAACCCCCTGAGCATTTACTAGAGACCAGTCTTTACAAATGTGTTTTGTGCGTCTTAATTTCTCTGGCCCAGGCAAACACCATTTCACAGATGGGCGAACTGAGATGGACAGATATGCTGCCACCTGTCCAGAGCTTTAGCAACAAACCAAACCTATCCAAAAATGTAAAGGCCTCTGTAAAGGCCTTTCACACAAACCTGTGAAAAGTCCTCTGTCACGGAGGGAAAGACAGGGGCGATAAAGACTAAGACGAGCTAGCAGACCTCACTGGAAGAGGCAGCTTTTCTTCACATCTATGGCTAAGCTTTTTATCCTTAAGTGACACCATCTGTTCTGACAGACAGTTTTATAAAATTCGAATAAGGTGACCTGGATAAAGCATGCCTGTTATTTGGAAATGTCGGTGTCACACGTGGATGTGCAAAGGTTGCGGATGGTTCATGCACTTTCTCTTCCACACTTATCCAAGCGCTTTCAGTGTCTCATCAAAAAAGGCACAAGCCTTTTTTGACACATCACATCACAAAGAGAGCCATGCTTTTGTTAACAATGCTGTAATAAGTTTTCTACTGTCTTATAAAGACCTTGCAGATGGCATTCATACTCCTTTAAGGTAAGTATTTCATGCGTATAGGTAACTTTTTAACATATGAAGTCATGGTTCATCCTCCCCCCTTTACAGTATCACCGCATCACTGTACAAGGACCAGTGCCAAGGACATAAATCAACCACAACTCTGAACATTCTACTGATCATCTGGTTAATGACAAAAAACAAGGTCTGGAGATTGGACTATCATTTGGTGGTCACTGGAAACAAGTACCAGTAGAGAAAAGACGATGGTGGGTCAATGTGAACTGACCTTCCTCTTTCTCCAACCAAGAGGCTTCTGTCTGAAACTGGACTAGAGCAAAACGCAACTGCCATCTCCTTTTTTCTCCCACTTCTTCTCACCAGTTTGACATGACCATGGGCAGTCTCTGTTCCAGCAAAGATTCCAGGACAAGGCTGGTTCTGTATGATTGAAGGGCATTGGCAAAGTGCAGGCAGGAGTATTTATGAACCTGCCTGGTATCTCACTTCATGTTTTATCAGCGCATTCAGTCCCTTCTTTTGGAAAGCCTTAACCCATCCCCCAAACAAGAAATAAAAAATTTCACTGCTTGTCTCTGAGCTTGTAAGAGAGCAGAGCATGCATTTTTTTAAGTAATTGATGGGGATAATCAAGTGCTTTTTAGCAAGTCATGAATGCAGAGCTATATAAAATGATACGTCTGTGTTTACGTGTGTTTGGACATATGCTTCCCTGAGATATAGAGAGGACAATTTTTAACTGTAAGATGTGCCATCTGCAAACTACTTGCTATAGGATGTCAATTAGACTGGATGTTAATTATTTTAAGATTACATGTTACTAGAAATAGTCCTAATGAATAAAGTTTTTCTGTGCTTTTAAATTAAAAACCCCAACCAACCAACCAAACCACAAAAAAAGGGACAACCGACCCCAAAAACAATAGGTTCCGTTTCTCAAAGCTCGTTAATGCTGAAGATTGGAAGGAAGCTGCTGCCCCCTCTTGGCACCACATACAAAAGCAAACACTTTGCACGAAAAAAGAGGATTCTGGTCACAAACTGCAATTACTGAGTAATAGACAAGTTTGGGTGTGGAAAACAGCATAAAATTGACACAGCCCCAAGTACACTTGACTACTTACCCAGACCACTCAAGACAACCCCATTAACTTACGAAGATGTGGGGGTCATAATACATAGAATTGCAATGTCCTTTATTTTAAAATAAAAGTTAGTAATACCTGACCTGGATTTAAAATAACACTTCAATTAACACTTAAAGGAGCACCCTAATTCTGCTGGCTTCCTGAATTGTCTTATAACACCCCACATCTCTCACAAACTAGAAGAACACCTAAACTGCCACACTGGATAAAAAAGGAAGATCAAATAAACAGGAGAGCCTGAAGCAGCTCTCAATTGACAGCTATAAAGAAATCCCCATTTATCATATATAAAAAGTCAATTTCTCAGTTCCAAGCCCAAACCTGCCACCCTCAGAAGCTGAGGGTACCCACGGCAGGGTTTAAATCGTAGCGCACATGGGGAATCCCTTCTCACAGAACCATGCTAATTATAAATCAAACCAAGAGGAACTGGTGCATTTATAAACATAACTCAAAGGCTTCACTTCTACAAGAGGACCAGCATGGGCAGCCTACAGCAACCTTCCTCCCCTACTTTTAGCTGAAGAAGAGTCAACAGTGGCAAACTCTCTATAGGTTGTTCCAGCAGGGATTGAACCAGGGACACCCCATTTCTTATTGGAAGGGAAAGTATACAAGTCAAGGACACTTCCAGCAGTGTAAGCCCAGTGGACCAAATATGTAACTATTCCAGTTCAGCAGCATGACTGTTAATGCTTCCATTCCCTTAAAGAAATGGATTACAGACAGAAACACTTGGACAACAGCAAGTAAAGTAACATTAGAAAAAATATTTTCACGGGAATCTGACTTCTTTCATTTGACAGAAGTAATACCTACGCAAATATTTAGACAGTTCATAGGTAAATTAACATTTAATCAACAGGATTTACAGAGATTTACAGATATATTTGAAGACTTGCAGTTTTAACAGAAAAGTTAACCAGGAACTGTCTCCCAAGCACCCCTGACTTCCAGCACTACAGGCAATCAAAACACGTCTGTAAATGCCTGTACTTTCACTTCACTTGTATTTACATTTTCCTAACCTCCTGATTGAGACCCAGCGTTGAAAACCAGGCAGCAGGGAGCTGATGGCCCCACAAGTGATGGAGGGGAAGCTGGGGGGCCGGCTAAGGCTGCAGCGCTTTTGCATTTCAAAAAGGAAATCTGAAGAAATAAAGAGTGCCAAAAACGCTGTAGAGAATTGTCATCACTATGTGCAGGAGAAAGTTACAAAGAAAGTTACAAAGAAAAACTGTAACCAGTTTTCCTGGGATCAATAGATGGACTTCTAACATACCTCTCACAGGGGACTGGAAGAGCATACTCCTGCAGAGCCTTCTAAACATCAGCAGCTCCAGCACTTACCTAGGTACAGCTGGGAAACACAAGTCTCAGCACACAAGGCAGAAGGCTGACAAAGAGACACCAAATAATTTTGACAGCTGTTTGAATCAAACACTTGTATGTAGTGTGGAAAATTTACCCGTGTGACTTAAATTTTTCACCTAGGAATTGAAAATCCTTGGAAAATACTATTTGACCTTTTTCAACCATTTGGCTTACAAGCATCATGTCCTGCACAGCAGTGGGCATCACGAGCAGATTCTCAAGCAGGTCTGTAGGAAGGGACCACCAGGTGAACAGAGTAACTAAGACAAGGCTACTATGAAGCATTAAAAGCAACAGCTGCCTCCATGAGAAAAGAAAATCCAAAGAAATTGAGAATTTATCTTTCAAAGTCAGCACGTTTGCCACTTCTCAACTACTCTGTTCCCTTCCAACTGTGAAACTTCTACAGAACTGGGAATTGCGTCATGTTGGAAAAGACACTGGACAAGGTGATAATATTTTCCAATTATCGCAGTGTAAGTTCAAGCTCATAAAGGCAAGCTTGAAATATGTTAGCCCATTTTCTTTTCAGGCCGTTAAGCTGAGGTTTTAACCAACAAAAACAGACTTCTTACACATATACTAAGTCAGGATGCGTTTCTCTTCTGTCATTTGTGGGTCTCTGGAAACAAAAATGCAGAGGACTATTCAGTGACCGCAGTCACTGGGAGCAGCTTCTGAGCTCCTTCTGCAGGATATTGGGACACAAAGAACTTTTGAATGATCGTCCCTGACCTCAGGTGACATAAAGAAGTAATTTTGTTTCTCCTCTTTCTATCATCTTCATTCATAGCTGCCTCTATTCCTCTTCTTGTTTTAGAACAACTCAAGCAAGACTTCTCTCCTTTCCATCTTCCTTCCATCTGCTGAAGTCACCCATATCTAAACTCTCCTAAAAATTTTAGAGCAAAAAAATAAAGTTAACAGTTCCAGCCCTCACCAATTGTACATTCTACATCTTTTCATCCAACATGACTCAGCCTTGTCTATTGAGACAGTTCCTACGCTCACAGTTTACTGCCCTCTGCTTACACACTCCCAATAAATCCTTAAGTGCTACCATAATTATACTACTCTCAGTTACCACACCACTGCCTTTCACTTGAGCTCTCTGCTCATTCACACGAACGTGATGCTTTAGGGCAAGACGACCACTCAAGCATAGGTGAGAAATTATTTCTTCTAAAATACAATTTAAAACACAAAACAGACACTCAGTCTGAACAAAAAGACTTTAATATCAGGACTAAAAGTTTTAACTTAAAGGTAAGTGTTTTGTAACTTCAGTAGAAAAGTAAGAGTATTTCAAAATGCATGGAAAATAAACAAACACCAACAAAAAAAAAAAGAGATATAACAGACAGTTTCCACAATTTTACCCAAATGACTTAACCCTTTGACAGGTCTGGGTCCTTATAGCTCTTCCCAGTCAAGGGCTTCAGAATATTTATGGTATTATCATACAGTCAGACACTGCAATTTTTTTTTAACTGAAAAACATTCAGCAGAAAATGCATCTCAATGAAATTTGACACATGTCCTGTAACTGTGTCTTTCACAAAATGTAATTTGCTCTTAACCATTGCTGGCCAAGACTGGATTACAGTCAAACTTCACATTATACTGTTTTGGTTTCCCCCGTATTATTTCCTTTTTGGCCAGGGGTGGACTACACGCTTAACAGACAAAGAACACACACAGGGCTGGGTCTTTTTCTATATATAAAAAGAGAAGAAAATGAAATACAACTCTGAATTAGGTGCAGAAATCACTGCAATGCAGAAGAGTATATTTATTTACAGGCTAATAAAAATATATTATATTCAGCTTAACTAGGTGTATATATGTTTTGCAAAATGTTCTATCTGCTACAGAAATGAGAGTAACCCATGATGTAATTATGTTTGGACAAATACAATAAATATCTGAATTTTGTTTGATACAACTGTGGATTAACATATATTTAAACAGATACAAACCCTCTTCATTGCCAAGAATACAATTCTACAAAGGAAATACTACATACAACCTTTGATCACAGTTAAATTTATTGCCATAAAGCACTTTCCTTATCTTACATGCTTTTAATTAACATTGGTCCCAGATGCCAACAAACACTGCCCACCTTTAGCTTAAAATACAATTGTCTTACTGAAGATTTTAATAGGAAAGGAATAATATACCAAAAAAAAAATTGCAAAATTACTTTAGAATATTATTTTATTTTTTTAAGTAAAAATATATATACACACACAAGTAAACTGTTTTACACTTTAAAAAATAAAAATGAAGTCTGAACACTGTCTTTTCTCAGAAATTCTTCCAAGTCTAACTCGTTCAACATCTGGGAATCAGCAGGACTGAGTCTTCCAGTTACTGACAAAGAGGAGAATACACATTTGTCCATTGAATCTGGAAATCTCAACTTGCAAAACTTTTCTCAGTTTAAATATTAATCTCTAAGCATTTCAGTATGATTGCAAATAAACCAGTACATTAACTCAGCTGGTAAGAAGTACAGCATACGTGGAGACTGTAGTGCCTGAGCAAAATCCTCCCATCCAGGGCTTCCTAAACAAAGATTATAAAAACTGCTGGGAAGGAAATCTGGTGATAATTTACTGCTACCTGATATGTCGACTCTTAGTCATTTTCCTCAGCAGCTGTTCCTTCCGCTGATCTCATATAGAGATAAAAAAAAAGAAGGTAAGAGCAGAGAAAAGGTCCAACAGACGAAGAAAAGAGCACAGCATCATGTGAAACTGGCAGACGAGGACTGTTAGGAAAATAACTCTAGAAACATTCTTCCACTTCAGGCTAAAACTGATCAAATGCATTGTACAGAAAATACAGTGTGCCAAGAAGTAAGGAAGAACAAATAAACTAAAAATTTCACCTTTCCCTCAAATAAAGGGAAACTGTACAGGCAAATTTAATGTCTTTTTAAAAAGTTACAAGACTAGTTGGACAAGTTAATTTCTTAGAACTGCAGGAAGATTTCACACAGCGATGATTTTCGAAGACAAGATGACCACTACCTAGCTTTGAACTATCCCTTCCTGACAGAGAGGACATTGAGTGTTCCAGGCCACAGACAGTTTCCGAGTGCACTCTGCTTCAGTAGCTGTGGGAAAATACAAATCTGGATGCAAAAGTTCTGGCAGTGGATTCATCTGCTAACACACAGCCAATGTGTCCTCAAGTTTCTGAAGCTTCAGAAAAAGAAACATGCCTGGGGACCTGTTTCTTCTTCACACAGTTTTATTTTTAAATACTAGTTTCTGTTCGGTGAAAACTGTACAGCCTTGACTATTTTAAAAACCTTCAACAGTATGCTGTATGACAAACACTAGTATAAAAAATGAACCAAATAATGTTATTCCACTGAGAAAGTGGAACTCATGCACACGCGCACACACACACACACAAAATGATCATGTAAGTAGCGAAGTTAAGGGATTTATAAATAGCAAAATCTTTGAATAAAGTATATACATTTTTAGTCTTTTTCTATAAACATATATATATAGTGCTCCTAGGAGAGACAAAGTAACTGTGTTCTACATCACAACTTAGAATGCAAGATTAATTGATGTTACTCTAAAGGCCTTTGACGTTTTTCTTATGAATTTATACCCTACACAGTTAACACTTGCGAAGATGTCTTTTCACATTAGCTCCTCTTTCAATGTACAAAACCATTTCACGTTACAGTTCAACAGCCTGCAGAGCAGTGAACAGGAAAGATGGCACTGCATGCTGAAATACTAAGTGCGATGACAACGTAGAGCTTGTCTGTGGAGTGTGCTGCACTTCACCAAGGGATCTACAAATGGAGCATGAGAAACTGCTCTAGACACCATCCTCAACCTCCCCGTCTGCAGCCATGCCAGGGCCTTTAGATGCACACTAATAAAAAAACTATTTGAAGATACGCTGCTCTCACAAAGGGAGTAACATTTTGCTTCAACAGTAAGACAATTATAGGTTAATAGGACTGCCATAACATAACACAGATAGGACCAGGCACCATATGATTCTGAGAACCTCCTGTAAAGTACTGTGCACTCAACTTCCACTTCTTTAAGATTATTTTAATGTGAAATGAGTATGTTCAGTACCTATCAAAAGCACTCATCATTTTGTAAGGTCAAGCTAATGATGACCAACTCAAACAACTCTGCATTAGCAGTAACCACATCCATTCAAAAACAAACACTAAATTGATGATGCTCAGAAAAAAATACCAAAGGGCCCACATTAATTGTGAGTAATTTCTCAACTAATTTCACTTTTAAAACCCCATACTGCTCTGTTTAACTACTTTTGGAGCAAGTTTCAAATGGAACAAATGGTGGTGAATTTCAATGAAAACAAAAAATCCAAAAACCTCACTCATTAAATTACCATTGGCTGAAGGATCATGATTAGCAAGCACTCCACTGCTTATGTGGGTTTTGATAGTCTTTGCTCAAATAAAAGCTCTGGTCTTTACTATTCTGAGAAAAAAAAAAAAGTGTTTTTTAAAGTTACAGTTTAAAAATCCTAAATACAAAACACACGGATGCAATGGAACAAGTCTTCCCCCCATCTGTCTAGGGTTAAAGCATGTTTCACACCAAACCGAACATAAGTTGTCCCTTTAAAACATCCAAGGGTCAAAATTAGGCTGGTCACAAATTATTCTGCTTCCTTAGGGACATCAATGAGATTAAAAGTGGAACGTACTGAGGTTATCCATTTTAGAAATCCCATGCTTTCGTGGGATTACTCTTTTATTATTAAAAGAAATTCATTTCACATGCTGTGTGTTAGATAACTACTGTGTGTCACGCAAAAGACAGTTTTCCACATTTAGAATTGCTCACAATGAAGCCCTGAGGTAACTGCCTTTTTTCCAGGCAACAGTAATACAGTTCCTTTTGACATTTAATCATCCTTTTACAACCTACACTAGTATATGCAACTTTAAGCAGTCAATATTGATTATCAATTGTTCCCAAAGATGGGATCTGTCCAGGTTTGGGGTTTTTTTTTTGATTGTTTGTTTTTAAGATAAAGACTCAGCAGAACGAGCTAATTTGGGTGCAGTGTCTTCTAATGAAGCTTCAACTGAATTCCCCAGGTCTCCATTTTCATGTCCATCAATACTTGGCTTCTTATCAAACACTGCAAGTTAAAAAGAAAATTTATTTAAGGAAAGAAGCAATCTTGGGAAGGACAGATCAGTGATACTTGTTTCAAAAACTGGAATGTTTGCTGAAATGACTACTAAAATTAAAGCTAACAGGTTTTTAGCAGAATGTAGTATGGCAGGAAAAAAGGAACTGTTTCTTTACTTTTCTAATTTAAAAAATGTATCTGAAGGAGCCAACAACATGAAGTGTTAAGGGGAATTAACAACTCCTAGTTCAGAGGCTGGAAAAGGTAAGAATAAATTTGAATTTCAACCTTTGGGAAAAGATGACCATGAAAAAGTTCATAAGTTAATTCAGTTAATTCAGTTGTACCTAAGTAAACCAGGCCAACCAGTGAGGGACCAACCAGATGAACTGACAGTCTATTAGTAGGTTAATTGAATTGACAGCAGATTAATTTTACAATGAATATAAAAACAGTATTTTCCAGAAATTGGTTTGCATATTGAGACTTCAGAATTAAACTGCATGTAACACATTTTAGAAGGTTTACCTTGTGAGGGTTTGACAGCCACATTTGCATCTTTCCTATTAGAACTTGAATTTGCACCTTCTTCCAATTCATCAAGATATAAACGGTAACGGTGTCCACTCTCATCCTCATATTCTACATTTTCATCATCTGAATCAACTTCCGGAGCAACATACACTACTTCAAATTCGATTTCGCCTCTCTAAAATGCATCGAAAAATACAAATTTACTTACTGCTGCACAGCTACCCAGCAGGATTACCAAGATGAGCCAGGTTACTGAAACAAATACATTTTATTGTTGTGAACACGTTTACAGTTGTGTTGAGTATTTTGGATAGGTATCTGAGTTAAGTCTTTACTGACTAAAGTAGTACAGCTCTATAGCTAAGCTTTACCAACACTACCCGAATTTCTTATATGCCAGTACATTTCAAACAGTGATTTCTAAAGAGGAAGTTTTCTGATAAATTAAGCACACCTGTTAACTGTCTGAAAATGGGAAGCAAGGCAGGAAGAAGATTCTAGACCACAAAGGATTTGAGAAACATGGTTTGGTTGGAGTTGTTCAGTCAAAAGAGTAAAGTGTATGTCACCAAATAGTTATTTCTGTGGGGCAATAAAATAAAATTATTTCCATCAGCCTTACTGAATAAGGATTAGCCAATACATGTATTTAACTGAACCACTACTGACCCAGCATTTTTCTCCTTAAATTGCAAAACGTAAAAGGATTAAGTGTTAAGGTGACAGAGCCTCAAGAATCACTGTAGCTTAGCATTACACTGTACTTAACAGTGAACACTAAAATTCAAGGTAATGCAACAGGCAGAAGACAGGAAGCACCTAAACGTGCCTATGGATAATAGGTCCAAACTGACCTGTTGGGAAAGAATAGTTACAGCTTCTTTATGTTTGGCATCTCTTAGATTAACTCCGTTTACTGCCAGAATAGCATCACCAACATGCAGTCCTCCACATCGATCAGCAGGCTGCCCAGGATGGATTTCAGAGATCAGTATTGGAACACCATGCTCCTTCCCACCCTATTAAATAAAAAAAAAAAAAAAAAGGAAATTTTAATTAACTGAGATGCCTTTTAACTTAAAATTGACATTCAGATAGTAGCTCCTAAAGTGCTGCTTACTTCAACTTCTATTTTAGAAAATAAGAAATCATTCTTTAAACAAAGAATGCGTGAGCTGCTTCCCTTACTTCTTCTCCCCACAGAAGAATGGAAAATTTCAAGTATGTACTCAGAGTCAAAGAAGGCAACTCTGAATACTAATAAAACTGTAAAATCATATATGAACTAATGAAAAGCAGAAAACATCATTAAAAAAGGTGTATCAGGCACCATACTGAATTGAAAGAAATAGTACTCATATTTAGAATAAAAGTATTATAGTCAAAATTTTCCAAATTTGTTGTAAAAAGTTTACACAGCTTTTGTTAGGTGAGAGATGCCAATATAGATACTTAAAAAAAAAGTTACAACAGCTAAGCTTTGGAGGTCAGGTCACAGATTGTCTCTGCTCTTCTAAATACTTACACCTGGAATCACCACTGGCTAATCTGCTAAAGTGTCTATACCCTACATATAAGTCAAAATCATAAGTTTAACATAAAGTAGCAATTATCTATTTCCTAATCTATCAAAATGAGTTTTGAAGTCCTATGACCATAGTTATGGATTTATGTATGCTTTTTTCATGTGTTCTAACAACACATTTACTGATCCACATAGTTTACAGAAGTAGGAATACAAACTTGCTGCTTCTGTGTCATAGAAAATAAATGCAAATATTTACTGTGATTGAAATTCCTAGTCCTTCATGGTCTTCTTTAACTAGCAAAACTTTTCTGATTGGACCAACACCTTGACTCTTCTTTAAGGCATCAGGATCCTAGTTTGATAAAAAATGAACATAGCACAAATATAAATGTGTGAATCAAAACTGATGCAGGTCAGCATTTTGGGTTTTTGTAATTATATACAGGCAGTGTTATGAGCAACAGAGTTTTAGACTAGCTCCAGGCAGGACAAACTTACAGTGCCCTTTTACAGAGAGGGTATGAAATCAGAAAAGATTCCTCATTAAGCACTCCTGATGAGAATAATTATTTAAATTACTTCAGTGCTGATTAATGCACAACACAGAACTTAACTTCAAAAGAAGGAAATCAGCCACATATTAAAAATATTAAGGGACTACATGAGAAGTGCTGATCACTGCTGAAATGTTACATGACGTAAACTCATCTTAAAAGTAACCAAATGACAGAAGATGATGTAATACACTCCCAAGGAAGAGGTTGCTTGCTCAAGTTCATTTTTATTGTAATAAAAATAAACCACACCAAAAGCCATTGAACACAAATCTAAAAAGAGAGACTAAATAAATCAGGGTTTAAGTCACTGATGCCATTATGCATACCCTTAAAATCACAAATACACATATTTGTCAACCAATGTCTTATATGCAATTAGCAACATAAGTAGTAAGATCCATCTGACCAACTAAGGTATTTAGAACAGATCAAAGTAAAGCACTTTGCTGAAAATGTTTGCATTTATGCACTGAACACTTGGGTGATTAACCGGACATGTGCCAAGTTGGGTGAGTTCTACCAAAGATACAGTGAAATGCTGTTTAAAGGTTTTGTTTTAGAAAGTACCTTTAGGAGGAAAAGAAACCAACCTCCAAATAATTATTTTATAGAGTGTCAATTAACATGGCCTTTTAAAAAAAGAAATTAAAACTAATTTCAGTTCAATCTAATCCTAAAAACTTTATTCTTGATTTTTGTAAATAAGCCAGATCCACATTTTGAAACCTAGGTTACAAAATTCTGCTGTAAAGTTGTATTTATACACATAAACATATATATTTATATCAGAGGCTCAGTTTCCTAGGTAAGTCAAAGGAATTGTATCATCTTCTGTGGTCATTTAGAGGGATATGCTATTCAGCACGGAACTGTCCTTCAGCATATAAAGAAAAACATATTTACAAGTGACATTTGAAAAAAACACAATACTGAAGTGAAAACAATCACAAAGATGAAGAAGTAACTCATGTCTAGAAATCATGGAGGAATGGCTCATCTTTTCAACTTACATGTCCTGGTGGCGCTTGCATTGGTCGTTTGAGATCATTCCGACCTCGACAAGCCCTAATAACAGTTTTGTGACGGTGAAGGTGTATTTCTGCTTCCAGCTGATTCCACAGCTTGTCATGAGCAGGGCCTTTCATATCACGGCCCAGTAACTGAATCTGCTGGACCCTACATAGTGACAAAGAGAGTAAAACAATGCTGTATCACAACTGAAAGAGCAATGCACTGTAGGACTCATACACTTCACGTGGCTACAGCACATGGTCATGCAGCAACCAGTGCAAGAACCCCGGGGATTTGTACTTCTTCCTTTTGTTAATTAACTGGAAACGGAAGACTTTTCCTACTTAGTCTTAACCTTGAACCTGCCTCTGGGGATGCAAAAGAAGGAAACAACAACAACAACAACAAACATCTCATACTAAGGGACATGAATTGACTTCACATACCTTCCAGCTAGCTCCTTATCTAAATACTTGGCTGCCAATCTTGCTCCATAAACCTCAGCCTGAAGCACAGCTATGTGTCTACGGAGGGCTTCATTCTCCTTCCTCAGCAACTTCACCTCAGCTTCCAGTTGAGCTTCTTTCACTTTTTCCTTCTTGTTAGCTTCAAGTTCTCTCTCCTTTACAAAAAAAAAAAAAAAAAAAACAAAACCAAACAAGAAAAAAATGTTAAAAAAGCTTTTCTCCAAGTTAGTAATGAAAGAGCACTTACTGTTTCTGCATACACAATCTGAAATTATCCTTCTGTGTACAAGACATGCATGCAAGAAATAAAAAAGTAAGCAGGGACTCTGGCACTACAGCTAGTGGTTTGCATACTATCCTATACAAAGGTGGCAAAATTTAAGTAGCCTGAATATCATCCTTACATTTTCTTGTCTTGCAAATGGGAGATTTAAAGTTAAAGAATACTATTTTTAAAATGAAAGAGGAACTATGAAGCTGCTAAATATTTCAATTTAACCAAATTCTTTAACTATTACGATGACAAGGAAACATAAGTCCATATGTCATTAAAATGACAATTATTTTCATGCAAACAACCAAGAAATGTCCAGCCAGAGACATTTCCAGATTCTGAAGACCACATAAATAAAGCCAGGGATTCTACACATGAAGATGCCCACCCTGACAAACCTAAAAGAAAATTAGTGCAAAATAGCTCTGTTAAAACAAAAGAAAACAAACAACAACCAAACCAAACAAAAACAAAACCCACACTAAAACCACACTTTAGGCAAGCTATCTCCCTGTGCCTTACCCCCCTGAGAAAGGTGTTATGGAAATATAAATTAGTCCCACATTGCTCCATCCCAAATGTACAGAAACTGCATAGTCATTACCTTTTCTAATAGCCACGGTACTGGTGCAAAAGGAATTGGATTGCTAATCTACAAAATCTACTTTAAGGAGAGCATGCTTGATTACTTGTATCTTTCACATCTTGCTCTGCATCCCTTTTACAAAGTGGGGGAAAGTTCCCACCACAAACCAGGAAAACAGTAGACACATGGTCTAATACTGTTCCCTTTCAAAAATGGCGGTCATCTGAAACAGCAATAAAAACTAAGTTCACCATAATGCATTTTTGAAGACATTTGGAGTACCCAAAAAAACCCTTTCTCTGTACCTGTACCAATTACATTGTTAAACAAACAGATGAAGTGCTACTAAAGAAGCAACAGGACAGATATGAAATTTTACAGAACTGGCAAGACAAATCTGTTATCAAATTGTGAATACGCTATTCATTATTCCAAGCCTGGATATACAACCATTAATATGGTCAATACTACTGCATTTGACAAATTACACAAGGTTGGTCTTTCCAAATGGAGTTATTTTCACAATGGATATATGGAAGTATTTATTGACTTTGCCAGAAAATCAGCTCTGAATTTGATAGACTCTACTACCTCCCTAATCTGTTAAATACTTTTATCAGTTTAGAAGAGAGTACACACCTAGGTACATGTTGGTCAAGAATTGCCCAGCTCAGTGCTCAGGAGGAGTGGCTCAAAGATTATTTGAAATCACCAGCACTTCACTTCCTACAATACCCATGATGACCCACCTTCAGATCAAGTTTGGCCCCATAGGCATATTAGAAAACATGTGACACAAAGCCAGTTCTGGTCTCTGGCCTTTGAGATGGGGTTGTCTTGTGAGAATGACTCCACAGCAAATCTCCTTCTGAACCGCAGGATCACTCCTAAGCTAAGAATTTTGACAAATCTACATTCCAAGAATACAAGTTTCTAAGATTATACCGATTCTTTCTATTATTATTTTGGTCTTGGGCTATTTTCATTACAAGAATTCAGGAGTGCCACCACGCTGTGTTGTCTTTGCCACACACTTGAGGAGTAAGAAGGGTCACAGTTCAGACATAACACCTGTTTTACAGTAGCTGCAAAGTCTGTACAGAGATACAGTGATCCTGTTAGCTCTGTTCCTATTGTCAATATTGCATTAATGTGCTCTATATAGTATAGGCTCCCTGTTTGTTCACTTTTAGAACATCTTTTATTTGACAAATATAAAAAGACAAAGACTAGAACTTAAGACAGACATATTCCAACCTCCCCCAGAAAAGTGAATTGCTGAAGTGATCAAAGATTCTTGATTGCACCAGCAAATTTCATGCAGCACATTTTACAGTATTTGTACAAAGCAGCCATCTTAAACAGCCTCATCCAGACTCAGATTTTCCATTGATTTTCTCTGAATTTGGTTTATCATTTAAATTAAAAAGGAAGTCAAATGTTACATTTCTAAGTAAAGTCACTTTTAGTCACGCATTTTAAATGTTACACCTAAAATACAACGCAAATGCAATCCCACAGAAGTGTTTTCTTCCTATTTTCTCTATTATTATCATTACTTTTCTGTGACTGAGGTGGAAAATTACACCCAGAAGCCACTCTTCTATGGACTGTCTCCAACTGATCACCACATGAATTAAAAAAAAAAATTAAAAGGTTTGCAATACAAAATCTCTGAAGATGTACTGAAAGAGCATTTACTGTTTTGAATGACTGTCAGAAGATCAGACAAAAGTCTCAAAAATGATTAAAGAAATCAGGGAACTTAAGTTATAGAAGAGTTCCGTTCTCTCTAGTGTTCATAGTATGGCACAGGTTCTGAAAACAGAAAATGTATTTTCTGTTGGTAATATAAAAAAAAAAAATACCAAAAATGCTACAGCAAGGTTGAAGACTAAAGCTTAGTTACCAGCTATCCTGTGGCTTTTCATAAAACCAGATACTGAGTAATGATAATGAAACATATAACATAATAAAAGTAGAAAAGCTCTTCGAAAACCCTTCAAGTCTATCACCAAGAAAAGACAAAAGTCAAGTTTGCTTCGCTTTTTCTTTGTATGTATGTATTACTGTGTTCATATGCTTCTGGCTGTTACAGCAGGCAGTTAAATCATGCCCATGAAAAAATAAGAAAAGGGGAAAAAAAGGAAAAATTGACAGGATTTAAAAAAAATACAACATGCAGAACACTTCATATTAAACTCATAGATGTGTACAGTGTTTATGCTTTAGAAATTGTATAACACCTTAATATTTTTTGAGATACTGCCAGAACAATCTTTCAGAATGTCAAGTTGCCAGATATCACCCCAAACTAGCTGTAGCAATAATAAATAGAATACATACAGATTTAGGAAAGAGGGCACCACATCTAGGAAAGAAAAATTAAAATGCAAAGGAAATTCTTTACACAGCATCTTGCCAACTGTTGGGAAGAAGGAACAAGCCAGATCTGTTTTGCCAGTTTCTGAGGCCAACATATATACAAGTTGTCGCACAAAACAAAAGCACTGCTTAAACATAAAAAAAATGGCAATCAGCATACTTACCATTTCATCCACAGAAAGGACAGACTTAAGACAGAAGAAAAGAGTTCCATAATTAGAGAAACAGGCAAAAGGAACTTCAAGAAAATGCAACAACATAAATTACTTACTCCAAAAGGACTTCACCAGCAGACTGTGTATTTCATTAGATGGCATAAAGAACAAGCACACTGCTACAATTCTATTTAGCAACAGTTTTGCTATTTTGCAGTGGAATTTGTTAAAAATCTTATTAAAAACTTAACCTTATTGTAGTCTTGAAAACAATACTTTCTCGTAAAATACCAAGAATCTCTGTAAGAACCACAGAAAAATCCATTCTATAATATAATGTTATACAGATAACAGATTTTTTCCTTTCAGAAAGAACAACATAATATGAGTTACAAGAGGGACATAAAGGACAGGCAGAAGTATTAGAAAAGGCATCAAGTCCAAAGACGCAAAAAAAAAAAATTTCAACCAGGCAACTTCATACTCCCACAAGGACTTATTATGATTGCACTAAGAAAATTCACCACTCCTAAAATGAATTTGGCCTAAACTACACAATTATCAATTGCTTAGCAATCTAAACATCTTAAAATGTCCCAGTTCACCACTATGTACAGTTTTACAGATTACAGACTATACATTTATGCTAAGAGTCTAAAGAGTCTACATACAAAATAAGAGTGTCTGTCCCTCAAGAAAGCAGGAAGTCAACTAGTAGAGAGCTTTATTTCCCCATTGCACATTCTGTTGACACAGTTCTTCTTTGCCCTCAGGGACGTTCTGACTGTCAGAAGCTCAGCACAACAGTTTTTATTTACCCAAACATCAGAGGTCCCATTTTATGGTCATTTAAGTGGCCTCAGTTTTGCTTGTTCTAGCTTTGCATACTTCCATAGCTTTCTTTATCTAGAAGAGTTTAAAGCTGAGCTTCTGTCTATTAAAGCTATGAATTCCCTAAAGGCAAAGTAAAACAAACTCAAAACGCTAGTCCTCATATTTACAAAAAGGAAAAACTAAAGGAAATTGAGCAGGGACTATCACTCTAAGCTGTTAATAAAGTTCAATTACAACACAGATAAAACCTGAACCAATGTATGTAAAATGTATTTATTGTCACCTGTGGGAAGAAGACTGCTGTCAATAGCATAGAAATTTAATATATCTTTAGAAATCATTTATAACAAGGTAAGGAGAAACGAAAAGCTTAAAAATATTAGTCTGTGTGTTAGCCAGAAGTTAAGTCTAACTAACAAAATTTGGGGACCAAAATCGCTCACAGTGATGTGTTAACTTAAAAAAATTTGCTACATGTAAACCTGCAGTTTAACACTTACAAAATTTTGGAGATATTAAACTAATGCTTATTTAAAAGTCATGAGAATTATTTAGAGCTCTCAATAAACTTCACCATATTGTAGCTATAATTCAGTACAGAATAAATTATGTGTGGACAATCCAGAAAATGTTGCTCTTTTACAGCTGCGTAACCCTGGGAAGACAGCTCTGATCAATTACAGCTTTTGAAGCTGAAACAAAAAAATTTGGGTTACTCCTGTTGTTTCTTGATTAGCCTAGGCATCCTTTAAGACTTATAGTCTACTACTGTGTTTTACTGTACATTAATTAACAGGACAAAATAGCAGAATAGACTAATATTCCACATATGTTGGGAGTAGGTATTTGCAACCAAACTGTGAAGCAATTCTAGAAAATCAGAGAGATAGACTTTGATTCATGCCAACAGTTAGAAACCACAGGTATACAACACTATTTTTTTAATTTACAAAGTCATAGTATTAGAGCCTGAATCTGTGGTGTGGCTAGTAACAAGGCAGTCTGTGCTCTGGCTATCAGTCAATACCAACTAATAGCACAGATGAATTATTGTTAACTTTCGGTGGGCTTTATAAAGGTCTGAGTTTTAAAAAAATGTGTAGTTTATTCATGTCTTCTATTACAGACTTCTATTATCTTTTGCAACTTCAGTTTTAAGAAAACCTTTATAAATCACAAAAAATATTTTCTTATTTTACTTTAAGAAACCACTAAAAATGGATTATTTAGAAACAACTTCTTAAATCCTTAGTCTTTATTCTGATATTATTTATGTTATTTTTAATGGTTGCTAACAACCAACCATAAATGTTATTTAAAAGCAAAAAAGTTAGTATTTTTAACACAAAAATTTGTAATCAGTTTATTCACACCTTCCAAGGAAGAAATTCAGCCAGGAGAGGAAGAATAATATAATCCCACATTCAAGTTGCCATACTCACCAGTTTTTCCTTAATAGCCCCAGAGTCAACATTCTGACCAGTCTTGGCATGCAGCTGAAGCTGAACAGCGTGGAGCTGCAAAAGCTGATCGTGCACTTCCTTTTCCAATACTGCTTTCTCTGCCTGTGTTTCTGTCAGTTCAGACTTCAGATCAACCAACTGTGCCTGTGAAGATATCATCCATCATAGTAATGAGAGCAAGGATTAAATGGGGTCACCAGAACTGTGACACATAACAGCATTTGCTGGTACATGGATGCTGTACATGGTGGAATACAGGTTAAGAGTACCTGCTGTCACACATTCCTCTGTAGTCCAGCTTTAACTCTGGATCATTTGCACGATTTTCTCACCAGCTGCCAAAATTCATGCAACAACAGAACCAGCACCAAACGACCATACTGCCAAATGATCTTTCCCTCATGTAGACAATGGCATGTGATACTGATGTCCACTCTAAAACAAGGCAATGACATTAAACCTATGCAGGATTTACACCCTTACCAATGTAAACACAATTTTAAATTGTAAAATTATTAAATCTTACTGAAAAAAAATTGCTCAAAGCAAAATGACAATTATTTACCCAACGCTAAAGTCAAATAATCCTATTTACAGCCGGTCTATTATCTACAGTTTAACTGAAATAGCAAATTACCTGGGTAAACCAGATGCCATGAAATGCCCCTAAAATGCATACGTAGAAAACAAGAAATAAATATTAACTCTTGAAAAAGTGATTTTGAAACATTTTAAAAACAGATTTCATGTACGGTTTTTATCTGGAATGAAAGAACAAATACTAACATGTTTACCAAGTTAGGTGTTATCCTTAAGTATAAGTAGCATTTTATAAGATAAGCTTTAAGGCTACTATTTGCCAAAAAAAACAGAATATGATTTCAGGGGATTTTTAGGTAAATTCCCATAGTATATTTGTGCATCCAAAAGATTTGGAACTAAAGACCAAAATGAAAAAGTGACTAATTCTTTAAAAAAACCCTCTCATATTAAAGCAGGGTATTTTAGGTATTTTAACAACATTACACTAACATTGAAAATAACAGTGAACCTCAAGCTGCAAGGCAACTTGCTATAAAATGTCAGTATCTGTTAATGAAAAACAAGCAGGAAGGATTTGATTATCAGCGGGGAGTATCTACTGGGTCTAACTTCAGGTACATAATTTAGATGGACAGCCTCCTCCAGCTTCCAGAGTAATTCAGAGATAAGTAGGCACTTCCAGAGGTGATTCAGAGCACCCACAGTGCAACTGATGAGATGGATCAAGCCAACCTCCAGTGTGTGGCTGCCAAGAAGAACAATCTCCCTTCCTGCCTCTTGGCTCTGCCCTTTAGTCCCATATCTCTGCAACTGAACAGAGCAGAACTACCTCCCCCTGTCCCTTGAGGTGAAGTCTGAATAGATCAGGCCAGCACTCACTTTTTGCCAAAGAAACGGAGCTACAAGCATTTTCACCTTCCAACTGCCAGAATAGCAAAAAAACTTGAAAAATTTGTAAACTCTTGAAGAACTCTAAAGCAGAAATTGCCTTTTATAGTAAGATGATATTTAAAATACTACAGAGCCAAATAATTTCAGAGAAATTAGTTACTTACAAAGCTGCATTGTCGTCCCCAGTGACCAGCCATAGTTAAAGTCTCTCTGCTGTGGTTTACCTACCCTCTAACAAAAGCATACACACACCTGAACTAACACAGCAAATGATAATGTCACCAGCTAAAAGCTGATGATAAAAGTACAGAGCAGATAACAAAGACCTTAATAATGAAGGCACAGTTTGACCCAGTCACAATTTCACATAATGTGTAACAATATTTTGTTATTATTACATACTGTGTATTATTAGGTCTACTTTTAAAAAAATAAGACCACTGCAGTCTTGCTCCTTTCCTAACAGCTAACATGCTGACTTTTATTGCTTTTTTATACACACACACATATACTCTCTCATCCATTCTAATTCAAAAGACCTGTAGAATGGTAAAGTGGCAGAACAGCTAAATTAGACCAATTTCGTATCATCCAGCCTCACCTAGTAGAGAAGGGCAATCAGAGTTCTGGTGGGAAGAAAAAACAAATTTATTTCCCTGTGCAAATTACAAAGCAGCAAGAATGATGGCCACCAGCTTTGCAGGGTGAATGATGCCCCAAAAGTATCACAAAAAGATTGTCAAACACGTGATAAAAATTAAAAATAGTACTCTGCATATAACCTACTATTTAAATTCATATCGTGCTGTTTTAATCATAGACTCACTGAATCACAGAATGGCCTGGGTTGAAAGGGACCTTAAAGACCTGTTTCCAACCCCCCTGCCTTGGACAGGGACACCTCTCACTAGACCAAGGTTGCTCAGAGCTCCATCCAACCTGGCCTTAAACACTTCCAGGAATGGGGCACTCTGGACAACCTGTTCCAATGAATCACCACCCTCACAATAAAGAATATTTTCCTATTATCTAATCTAAACCTACTCTCTTTCAGTTTGAAACCACTCCACTCTGTCACTACATGCTCTTGTAAAAAAGTCCCTCTCCCATCTTTCTTGTAGGCTCCCTCCAGGTATTGTAAGGTCTGGAGAAATAAAGAGCACAAAATAAAAAAAGCAAAATGAGAAATGGTATGAGCATGTATAATGGAATTAATCTGTTTACACATTATGAAAAGTCATAAATCTATGCCCAGGAATAGATGCAGGCACAAGAGTCACACCAAGATGCAAACACAGCAAGCTGCTTTCAAATCCTGTGATCTACTTCTACGAAGGCTGACAAATCTTGACATTACGTCACAGAAGTCCTGCCATTTTCAGCTTGGCCAGCTCACCTAACTTTCCTTTACGTTACTCTTACTAGCACTGGTTTTTTATCCAAATTCCCTCAACTTGATATAAAGGAAACATATGGAAAGACTGTTGGAAATTTCAACATCTCTACCTTCAATTTTGGAAGCTACTCAGTAAAAACCAGGGATGGGGCAGAGACAGCAGAGGAAATGATGAGCACAAACAAGGACTATCAGTAAGGCCATTCCTCCCCAAAGCACCATTCACTGCATGAGGCAAGGGTTCTACAGAAAAAGATGGTTCCAGATAATAAAGTATTTCAATTTGTATAAACATAACAGGATAAACACAAGGATAAACTAATGCTGCACAGGCAACTGTACTAATCCTTTTAATTTGGATGTGCTCTCCAACAAGACTGTCAAAAAGAGATGTCATATATTTTGGTGGTCACCTGCAACTGCCCTAGAACTTGCAGAGAAGTCAGCTGGGGGCAGAAGTTACAAACATGCACCCACAGGAGACCACTGAGCTTCATGGTTAGGTGAGTTCGGGAAGAGCCACCAAACAACAAATAAGAGAACAGAAACTTTCACCGGGGAACAGTAAGGGCCAGAGGTTGAAGAGAAGGTAGTGTGTTTACTTTCACAACATCCTTTTAACTGTAACTTGCTGATTCAGCCAAAAAAGGAACTCTTCTGGGCAGAATACAACCGTGCAGATCAGCAATTACCACTCATTAGCAAGCACCATACTGCAAGGTTACACCTTAGTTTCTCTCTGCTCCCTCATTTGTGTCCCTGCCCCAGCCAATGCACAGCAAACAGCACAACCAGACTGTGGTCACTGAAGTAGGATTTAATCATGAAAACCTACACCTAGACCCACATGAATCAAGCAGGCAGGACATGACGCTACTGCTTCAGATTATCTATTTCTAAATTTTAAATAAAAGTCTACAATAAAAGTAAACTGGAGATCTTGGTCTAATTCATCAAATAGCAAAACCCAGTATTTATCTTCCAAACAATCTAACATACAGATGATACCAGAAAAATAGTTTTGAAAGGCTAACTAAATATTTGGTCACTTTTGGGGCATATTTTACCATTTACCAGGTATTTTGTATTTCTCAGAGGCCTTACGCTATGAAAATTAAACACCAATTTCAACTGAAATAACTCAAAAATTCATAAACTACTCTTTTTATTCCCCAAGGAGACAAAAGAAAAGAAATCATGGCATTAAGCAACTAATATTTCTTCCACAGAACATTCAAAAATTAAAAAAAAAAAAAAATCTCTAGGCAAAAGAGCCCAGACAACATCCTATTTTAATCAACAGTCCATATTTCCTGTTCAAGTAGTTATCAAAAAGTTGAGTTTGTTACAAATTATTTTATACTGAATATGTATTTTAAGCTGACAATATAATAAATGCCATCTTAAATGCTGAGGTTAATTGCATTTATAGTCATGGAGTTCTTAAAGTCTTAGTAGTGTTTTCCATCAGGAGTCTTAGACCAAAATAATAGCATTTAAGCCTCTTCCAATTAATTTGTATAATATTTTTCATATGATGGTCTGAACTCTCATCTGTACATTTTTCATAGAAAAGTGACCATCAGTTATTCTAATAGAACAGTTAGAATAACTAACCAAAAATAAGTTATTTCTATTAGATCTCAGACATACTCAAAGATCTTATACTAAGTTTATTATTGTAAGGAATAGGAATGCGGACCTTGCCCTGAACAACTTACAATAAATCATCACATAAATACATCAAGGAAAGGATGAATAAATATAACAGAGAAGCACAAGTACAGAGGCATCTGTGTATAGAAGTGCACAACAGGAAGCAGACAGATGCCATGCTAAAACCACAAGTTTGCTCATAAGCATCACTGCTTGAATGAGGCACTAGAAGATGGCAATATTGCAACCTCTGAAGATCTCAAGCACCAGGGGGAACACACAGAAACCGAGAAAACTTCAGCAAGTGGGATGATGGTGACTTACACACCACGGTGACAGGAAACAACCTCTCACTACTGACAGGGAAAGCAGCTGCAGGGGGGCGAGGGGCACACTGAGAGATGGCGCACTTAGAGAAAGTAACGACAATGGCTTTCGCTTTGGGAAAAGCTTTTTCATTCTCTGAGCTATCATTGCAGTAATTTCTGCAATATGGTCAAGAGTTTCATTTGAGCTAATAGACATAAAAGATATCTATGACTTACACATTGCCCAGACGTGAGCACTCAAAGTGGAGCCAAGCTGAATTGGAAAGCTGGGCCATAGGCCTGAATACTACTAGGGCAAGCCAGTGGCATTATTCACCATACCAAATAAAAATGACAGGAAGACCTGAATTCCCTCAAAGCGTAATGAATGCACTTCTTGGTATATGAATTTCTAGCTCAAAAAAAGTCTAAGCACAATTCAAACACAGTAGAAAACTCACAGATTTTTCAGCAAAGGGAAGCTAGATACATACAAAAGTATCCATTACCAGCCTCAAGTGACTAAAAGTCGTAAGCCAAGCACACATCAAATACCTTTAGTTTTCATTTAATTTCAGGCCTTTAGGGTACACCTGATTCATTCTCATGCCAAGCCTTCTAAACTCATAAAGGTCTGAAAACTGTTTTTCTATAGTAAAAGATTTTTTCCCCCACCATATAATCTCTGAATGCCAGCAGATAGGAGTTCATTTCAGAATTTCCTACTTACCTAAACAAGACCGTCTAGTGCTGTCATTTATCTGTATGTCTACATTTCTCCCTATTTTTGCCTTCCTCCCCTATTGATTTGAACTGAATTAATTTTCAAGATTCAAACAAAAGAGGTAAAAGTGTGCATGATTAAAGTTCCTACAACAAACAACTTTTACTCTAAACAGCTGCTAGTAACAAAGAGTGATAGATTAGAGCTCTTTCAGAGGGAGAAGTGGGAAGAGCCAGATCTTTAGCTAATTTGTTTAATCCACCCAGAGACAGAAGCCGACAGCCCGGTATACAGGCAGCACACATGCAGTTCTGAGCTAGAGACTGAGCTGCTGTCTCATGTCCAGCCAACTAACCAAAAATTGTAGAGATGAAAAGGCAAAGGAAAGGATGCTGTGATGTGGAAACTCCCAGATCATGCAATAGAACAGGGAGTGACTGAATCAGAAGGTCTTACTGACTTGAGAAAGTGCTCAACACTTCAATTTCCCACAAATCACGAGATTTCCAAGCTCCATTGATTCTGTTACTAATAAAACATCTCTGGCGTACATATATATATTTAATAGCTAACTTTAAAGGACAGGTCCTTATGTATCTTGCTATGGGATCAAACCAAAATTCACAGACAAATCAAGTTTATGAGGTGCTTTTATTTACTCAGCAGCATGCCCTTATGTAGGTTATACTAGACACTATAAACTTTACCAATATATGTGTTTATGTATTTCAACATTCACTCCTGATCAGGACTATTAAACTTCTGATTTAAAGGCTGCAGGACCCAGGATCATGAAACACAACAGAGCACACTGCAATGCTGCAATTACTCTGTGCCTTCTGTCCCAGCATATGCACAAAAAAGCAATATAAATATCAAGATATGACACCAGGAGATCATGTATATTTGCTTAACTAGCATATCATATTTGCTTAACATTTCATCCTGGGGGCATTTTTTTAAAGACAGAAACATCACTTCAGGGCAAAACAGGTAAAAAAAGAAAATCTTTAATTACTCTTTACAAACAATGAAATCATTATTCCTAAGTGTTCCCATAACATTACACAAGTGCAGGACAGAAAACAAATTTTCGGGATGTGACAGCTGCAGCTCCTCCAGCTTGAGGTCTAAACACACTCAGACACCAGAAACGCAACAACAACAGAGCCTGGCCTGAACAATCCACATACTCCCAAGTTTTCATGGGGACCCCGAACTTTGCATCAGCCCCTTGATGTGAAGTAGCCGGAGCTCTTAATTATTACCTTTCTCTAATTGCTAGAAGAAAGAATTGTCTCCATTATCTCACCAGTATCACTTCATCACCTTGCCTACAGCTCTTCAAAAGACAAGAAGACTCTACCCTTCCTCAGTCTTGACTATTTGATTCTTCCTGTGTACTAAGCAGCATTTGCTGCAATTTCTCACACAACCCTATTAAGTTTAATGGACTGCTTTGAATGAGAAACCATGAAACAGAGCAGAGCCCTATTAATCTCACAGTGCTCCTTGCAAAACTAAACAATGTGACAGCACTGTACAAAATGAGTTTCTGAACAGACCATAGATACACTTGGAAACCATCATTTTTTATGATAACGCCCCACAATTTCACCACAATGCTTACCACTTGTCAATGATGAAAATGTTTCAAGAAATTATTTGAAAAGACTGTACTGACAAATTTTTAAATTATATTAAAAGCCTTTATTTCATGATTATTGTGACCCCCAAAAAAGACATATGTGACTTCAAATTTTAGCTAACACTGAATTTAAAAAAACAGTCTTTATCATGTGGCTAATAAGAACATGAACAACAAAATTTATGACTACTGACTCCCTAAATAAACACTACAGTAGTGGAGCTATGTAAGTAGTCTTGGTAAAAATGCAGTGTATGATACTGAAGACAAAAATGAATCGTAAAGTAATTTAATCCATTTATTATATCCCACACAGAATACAAAGGACATAAGACAAATTAATTACTCCATTTCTCAGGCTCTATTCTGGTCCTGACAAAACATTCAGAAGAGTGGTCAGCAAATTAAAAGGATGCAAAGCAATGTTTCTACTTTTTTATCTTCCTGCTGAAGACCATTCTGGACATGTAATTATCTGCACACTTTTCCTCCCAACAATTAAAAGATAACATAATAATGATACCACATCTTAAATAAAGCACCTTAAAAATGTGGTTTCCATTTACATACATGGATACATCCATCAACGTTTTTATGCCTGTGACTGATCTTTTTCACCTCTATCAATAAAATACCTGCTACTGTTTCTTGCTACTGTTTTAACTTTGTGTTTGACTGTTTCATTCTGTTTACATCTACTTACAGAAGAACCAATTACTTTTTCTTAAATTGCTTTTCTGACAGGGACAAATTTCTGACTGCCTCACAATGACTATTTTTGTCAGGTTCCTCATGGTTCTAGTTGTTAATTAGGAAGACACAAATCTGTTCTTAGAATTCATATTGATAGTTTTATTATAGCAGTTATTTTGAAATACTAGCTATGCAACATAACTCAGTAAAGAAAACTAAGATATATGAACTAATATACTGGTTCCCTCTCACTTTCTCTTTGGCAACTCCCAGCAAATGAGACAGAAAAGGAAAACACTTTACCACATACAAACTGAAAATTAAATAGGCTAGTTAAATTTGTATAGAAGTATATAGGCTTCTGATACAGGAAAATATTAATTAAGTATAGGCATAATTGTAATTTAAAAGGGCACAATTATTCTGATAGAAGTTATATGTATCAAACTAATGATAATTTAGTATATAAGCTGACTGGAAAATGCATGTAAATCTGTACTTCCTGAATATGTGAAAAATGCTCACATTTTAGGATATCAAATTAGCTGGACCAAACCTCACTCAACTGATTTGTCAAAAAACCACACTCTATCTAGTACCAACAAATTTCTATTCCAAAAGACAAAAAGTATTAAAAGTTCAATTAATAAAATAACACCTCAGTAACTAATGGAAATATTAATGACATTTGAAAAAAGTAAATAAGCTATTGCAGCTATTCTATACGTATGTATACACATACCTTACATGGGGCAAAAATATATCTTGGTCTTCAACAAGAGCATTTCTCACTACAAAATAAAGGAGAGAAGGCAAAAAAAATCCAAATAGACCTTCCTAAGAAGGTGTATGGTCCTACCCTGATTAAAGTACTGCCAAACACCAGAGTAGCTCTGTATCTCTGCAGTGTGTCCCATAAGATGGACTCACATGCTTATGGAAAGTCACCATACACATAAAGCCACCTACATTTAGCTTTTCCAGACTGCAGTTGGGTTTTTTTATATATATATATATCTTCATGTTACCCACATCATTCTATATGTGCTTTAACTGAATAGGTTACAAGTTACTTACAGAAGAGTTCAGCTTATAGAAACATGTTCTTCTAAACCTGCTGATTCCAGCTTAATCATGGACATAAAACTACATTTAACTTCTTAGACATACACGTTTTCCTCAGCTTTAGCATATACACAGGCTTAACACATCTGCCAAGATACAGGGTGTGCTCCACCAAGCATTCCTTTCTAGCTTGTTCATTCAAAATTACAGAATCAGATTGGCAGTCAAAGTGCCAGAGTTAAAGTCAAGCTCAGTTTTCACTGGCACATTGACCTACTTCTTTTATTTCTACAAAATTGCAGATAGACAGAACTTTTATTTTTTTGAATGGACATCTAGACAATGTCATAGTTGAGTGACAGTCAAACAGGAAAAACAAAACCTATGAACTGCTTCTCAGTTAAACATTTTCTAAAATCTCACACACTGACCACCAGCCTGCATCTGCTGATTTATATGGCTTTCCAACAGAGAACCACAAAAAATCCCCTTTAAAATGTCTGTCACCAGTTCTAAAAGACTGAGGTCCTTGCTATCCTACTAACAAGATACATTTCTCCATTTTTTCACAATGAAATGAGGCTGATCTCAGGAAAGACAGTGGCTTGTATCGCCAAACACCTTTTTTTTCTCCTCTTTGATAAGCTACTTAATTCAACTCTGTCCTACTGTGACCAGCAGGAAAATGATGAAAACAAATCTTCCCCCCAACATATCATTAGTTTAATTTAAGACTGCAAATGTTATTAGCACAGTAGTAGGTTTATAAAACCTACTTGCACCACCCTAAGCACAAGTGAATTTATTTGCATACATCCCCTGTGCATCTGAAACGCCTTCAGGCTCCTTCTAAAAATAACCTGGCCAAGAATTGCCAACAAATAGCTGCCTCTTTGGAAACTACTGTCTTCTTGGAACACTTCTTTCACTATTCAGGAACATACTTCATACAGTATTTTACCTAGACTCCTCTCTCTAGCAGTAGGTATACAGCAAGATGGGAAAAATTTTTTTGAGAAGTCCTACAGCAGGAGCTTCCATTCACCAAACCTCAAACTCTGCCTCTTAAAAGCAATTGTACCAATCAGAGAATGTGTATTAAGCTGAAAAAGTAGATAAATCAAAGCCTGAACTGCATTTCTTTATTCTTGCCTGCTTTATTATAATAAGACTCAACAAATTTGGTTTAGGAAATGGTATCCGCACAGAATGATATTCATAACTTTTAGTTGTTTTCCTTTATGAAATAATATCACTTATTTGGTACGACAAGTCCAGTCAAATGCAGCTGCAGAAGTAAGCTTAGTCAAAGTAGATTCAGTCCAAGTAGTATTTTAATCCAAATAAAGGTGTCTTTCTCAAGATGGATCTAATCTATTGATTTGAATAAGTGTACCTAAGTAAATTATTACTGAGGACATTTCTGTAAATGTGACAAAAGCTTTGTATTAAAATGTACAAGCAGTATGCAATTACAATGGTGAGTTATTAAGAAATGATTGCAATCTTAAAAATTACATTGAGTACAGTAATTTGCATTATAAAAAAGGACTAAAACCACCAATCACATCCTAAACACCAGTATTGATGTTAGTGATTTCTTTCAAAATATGTAATTACACTCTTCATATTGGTCGCTGGGGCTTTTGACTAGAAATCTGTGCACGTAAGAAGACAAGACACTCATTTTCAACAGAGCAGCTCCATCTTTTGGATTTTAAATGGCAGCTTTCATTTCAAGTTTACGACTCCAATAAACATGAGGTCCTAAAATTAACAACCTTCAAGGCAATACTAAAGTCTTCTAAAGGTCTATTTGAAAGATAAAAACTCCTTTATATATATGTGGCCTAATACTACTCACAGTAATAAAAATACTTTACAAAGCAAGACTTTTTATTCCCTTCCAAAGCACTGTAGATTATCAGTATCATTTTTATCAAACAATTACCTCAAGCATGTAGACATACACAATAATTATGCTAATTATTAACAACTGCTAACTGTGCTCCTTTGCTTTTCAACTCATAAGAGATTTAGGCACAGATCTTCAGTTCTTCAAGTGCTCCTGAAGATTTTAATTAGATACAAAAAACTTTTCAGGATCTGCGTTACATCATTTCCTTTCAAAATATTTAAGCTTGAAACATGCTTTCAAAGAAATCCATACTCTCAAAATAACCTGAAAACTCACCTGCTTTACAGGTCTGTACACAATAACCCACCACGTCCGTGCAATATGCAATAAATTCTGATTATCTACCATGACCTCATAAATTTCATTTGACTATACTTATACTTCATGAAGCCTACTATATAGGTACTGTATGTATATATTTTTTTTTTCAATACTGAAACATGTAAGACAGCATATCAACATGAACACATAGAGGAACAAACATCACTATAGTAAGCATTCTGGTGAAATAAAGAACGGGATGAAAAAAACTCCTAGTTTAACGAGATCTTTGCCCTACTCTGAAAAATCTTGCTCCTCTGTTACATTCCACGGGTTCTTTTGCATAACAATGTCTTCATACCAGGAAGAAACCTGATTAAAACCAAAGACAATCTACTTACTTTACTTCCTATTGAAAGGCACACCTTCAGAAGAGCAGGTTACTGCTTGAAGACTCTAAAATTCTTTTATTATAATAAGTGTAACACAAAGGACTGAAAGAAGGGAATTCTGTCTACTGAAGCTCTTACAAAGCCCGTATTTTCACAGTGTCTCAGAATTTCCCCTCTTACTCCTATACACTTACAAGTTAAAAGAACAAGCAATAAGAGTCTAAAAAGTATGGCCTACAAGAGATACTGAAGAAACTGGAGGGCTTTAGCCCAAGGAAATGGTAACTGAGGAGGAAACATCAAAAGCCTTCTAATTGTAACTTAAAGACAACAGAGCAGTTCACATGCACACCTGTTAAGGACACCACAAATAACACCTACTAAACCAAAGATGCTCAGGTTGGACAGATATAAAATGACCATGAAGTTCTCCAGAATCTCCTTCCAGAACTCTCCAATTTTTTCACAGGCCAAAGGACCTGCAGCCCTGCCTCTAAGCAGCCTCAGAAGGAGACAACTTGGCTCCGGCTCCTTTCTTCCCACCCTGACTAAAACTCTGTATCAGGCACGAAGAAAACTTTCCAACAGGAAGGCTAGTTATTATTCTCCTCACAGAATGCGCGACCTCTGCTATTATTTTCAGTCACTAAGCTTGGCAGAGAGCTATTTGATCTGCTTTGAAGTGTGAAGGAACAAGAGGACCTGTCAAAGTCCATCCCCAATCCACTTTTCTGTTTACTTGTAAGGAGGAACAATGTCCTCATTTTGACTACTGACTCTAAGCTTTAAGCACCTCAATCTTGTCTTTGTCCCTTCTTTTAAAAGGTTTTCCAAATTCACAGAATCTCAGAATCAATTAGGCTGGAAAAGAACTCTGGGATCATCAAGTCCAACCTGTGACTGAACACCACCGTGGCAACCAGACTAAGGCACTGAGTGCCACATCCCGTCCTTCCTTAAACAGCTCCAGGGACGGTGACTCCACCACCACCCTGCACAGCACATTTCAATGTCTAAGGAACCTTTCTGTGAAGAACTTCTTCCTAATGCCCAACCTAAACCTCCCCCGGCGCATCTTAAGACTGCGTCCTCTCGTCCTGACTCACTTCAAAGAGAAAACCAGTCAGCAGCATCTGTTGGCTAAGATTCCTGCTTTCAACATCACAGCGAACTCCTCTGGCACGCACCGCTCCATGCCAGAGCTGGAATTACCAAACCCAGAGGGAGGATGGCCGCGGCCAGGCCCGAATCCTAAAACGCGGAGCCTGGTGAACCCTCCTCAGCTGCTTCGGGGCAGGAAACGAGCAGGAAGAGACCCGGAGGAGCTCCCGCTGCCCCCGGGGCAGGGCACGGTCAGCGCCGCCGCCGCCCCGACAGGTCCGGGGATGCGCCCCCGGCCCGGCCCGGCCCGGTCCCACGGCAGCCCCTCACCTCCAGCTTGTGGTTGATCTGGGACACGGTCTGAGCCTTGTGGCAGAGCTGGGCGAAGCACGAGCTCAGGCTCGTCATCTTCTGCCGCCCCTCGTACGTGATGTCGGCCTGGTCGGGGTCAATCTCGCCCAGCAGCAGGTCCACGTCGACGAACGCCTTGTCGAACTCCTTCTCCAGCACCTCCAGCCAGCGGAACATGGACACGCCGCCGCCCGCCGCCGCCGAGGCCGGGCCGGCCGCGCCCGGAACGCAGGGACCACCGCCCGCCGCCGACATGCTNCGCTGCGGGCCGGCACGAGCTGGGTGTGAGGGGGCGAGGGGCCCGTCCTGGCCGGGGGGAGCGGGGCGGTCCCCGTGTCCTCCCCGTGTCCCCGTATCCTTCCTGCGTCCCCATCCCGCTCACTGGGGGCATCCTCGCGCATATTATTGTAATTATGGCCATTTTTATATTGACATATAGCCCATACACACCTAGGTTCAGTTGCTATATAGTAAAGAATCAGAATGTGTACATAAGAAAAAAAAAGAACGCGGACCTTGCCCTGAACAACTTACAATGTAAATACATCAAGGAAAGGATAAATAAATATAACAGAGAAGCACAAGTACAGAGGCATCTGTGTATAGAAGTGCACAACAGGAAGCAGACAGATGCCATGCTAAAACCACAAGTTTGCTCATAAGCATCACTGCTTGAATGAGGCACTAGAAGATGGCAATATTGCAACCTCTGAAGATCTCAAGCACCAGGGGGAACACACAGAAACCGAGAAAACTTCAGCAAGTGGGATGATGGTGACTTACACACCACGGTGACAGGAAACAACCTCTCACTACTGACAGGGAAAGCAGCTGCAGGGGGGCGAGGGGCACACTGAGAGATGGCGCACTTAGAGAAAGTAACGACAATGGCTTTCGCTTTGGGAAAAGCTTTTTCATTCTCTGAGCTATCATTGCAGTAATTTCTGCAATATGGACAAGAGTTTCATTTGAGCTAATAGACATAAAAGATATCTATGACTTACACATTGCCCAGACGTGAGCACTCAAAGTGGAGCCAAGCTGAATTGGAAAGCTGGGACATTTGTAAGTATATATGGCCATTTTTATGTATAAGGGAGGGAGAGAGGAAAGAGGAGTTTGCACTACTATATTCACCAGTGTGATGAGCACGTGCAAACCGCACAACAGCATTTGCAGTGAAACATCCATTGCTTGTCAAGTTCTGAGATCCACTGCATCTCAAAAAATATGAAAGTTTGCAAGTATTGTATAAAATCATAGAACCATAGAACATCAAGGGTTGGAAAGGACCTTAAAGATCATCTAGCCCTAACCCCCCCACCATGTGCAGGGACAGCTCCCACTAAAACAGGTTGCTCGAGGCCTTATCCAGCCTGGCCTTGAACATTGCCAGGGATGGGGCATCCACAGCTTCTCTGGGCAACCTGTTCCAGTGTCTCACCAACCACAGAGTAAAGAATTTCTTAATATCTAACGTAGTCCCATATGGACTGTCCCCAGCACTGTTGCATCTCTAGAAGCACCAGTAAATGCAGTTGTAACCGTATAAAATGTATTTGCTTTTTTTTAGCTCATCCTGGTTCTGCAAATGAAAACAAATTTCAGGGAATAAGCACATGGGTGCTTTCTCCAAGGCACTCTCCTTGGTTACAGCTCATCTCCTTTGAAATAGTGCAACTCTGATGTTGATTTCAGTGGGAGCTTTATTAACTTTATTTCTCTTGTGGAGAACACATGCAGCTTGTTTTTATTGCACTGAAGTAGTAATTCCACCTCAAAAGAGAAAGCGTATCACTTCAACCCAGACCAGGACCCTAATCCTGCCTACACAAACTACTCTGCCAGCACCAGAGAGGGGGGAGCACAGGGACCCTCCAGTCACCGGAGGGGATACCAACATAATGGTGAGGGCACGAGCACCCCACACACACAGACCTGGGGCTGAAGGGTATGCCGGGGTGAGCTTCTTTCCTTGCTCCACTTTGCATAAATAATTGATTGGAACACAGATTGACAGAAAGATACCACTTTACAGCTCAGCGCTTAGACCAGTCACCTGGAACGCGAAGAGATATGTCAGAGCAGGAAGGAATTGTACTTCCATCAATCTGTGCTTTCAGAAGAGCTTGATAAAAGCAAACTGCACCATTACCAGCATGTATCACATTTCCTCTGGGACCTGCTATTGTAGGCTTGACAAGGAGCTTACAGAGTGTTGTTACAAACCCATTCGTTTGCCCTTTACCGTTTGTTGTGGTTTCACCCCAGCCCCACGCAGTCGCTCGCTCACTGCCCCACCAGTAGGACTAAGGACAGAATCGGGAGGGTAAAGGTAGAGAGCTCGTGGGTTGAGGCAAAGACAGTTTAATAGGGAAAGCAAAGCTGAGTAAGCAAACAAAAAATTCATTCACTGTTTTGCATGGGCAGGCAGGTGTTCAGCCATCTCCAGAAGAGCAGGGCCCCATCATGTATAGTGGTTCTTTGAGAAGACCAAACATTATCACTCCAAACATCCCCCACCTTCTCCTTCTTCCCCCCACTTTATATACTGAGCACGATGTCATACGGTCTGGAATATCCCTTTGATTAGTTGGGGTCAGCTGTCGTGGTTGTGTCTCCTCCCAACTTCCCATGTACTCCCAACTTTCCTTGACAGTGTGGCAGTACAAAAAGCACAAAAGGCCTTGGCTCTGTGCAAGCCCTGCTCAGCAATAACAAAAACATTTCTACATTATCAACTCTGTGTTCAGCACAAATCCAAAACACAGCCCCACACTAACCACTGTGAAGAAAATTAACTCTACCCCAGATAAAACCAGCGCACCACTCAAATTGTCTGCACTGCAATTGAAGGTAGGTAGCAACAAAATGGGTAACTAATGGGGGATTCTCTTACTGTTAAGCCCATCCATGGTGAAAACAAAAGCTACAGACACCTTTACATACACCTACAGAAAACATTCTGGCTCTGTAAATCAGTATATTCAGAACAGGAGCTGAGAAAAGGGTGTAAGTGCTTTGGAATGAGCCCAGGTGCACAGAGCATTTGCCTGACCTTCATCCTGATTTTCATTCTTCACAGATGTATCAACTGTCTTTTTTGCCCAACAGCATCCAACAGAAAATCAAAGTATGCTGGATCAAAAGCTAAACTATTTTTATTGTTTAAATTAGTTCAGCCACACAAGAGAATTAATTATTTCAGGACTATCAGTTTTTATGTTAGCTTTGGCTTTAAGTCTGGAAGATACCGCACTGGAGAAGTACCTGTAGAATTATGTTACAGTTTTTTGCCTTTTTTTTTAATGGAACAGTAAGGTATGACTTAGCCAAACATTGGCAGTTTCTGCTCATATATCTCTAGCATTGCTTTGAACAGTATCTCCTTATCTTGACAGAGAAGTTTCCCATAGTTACTATGTAACATATCTATAGCAAATACTGCCTTCAAAAACATAGACATTATGTAATTTATGTATGACTGCTTCTTTTAAAAGAATCAGTTATTCTCAAGTTTTTAGTATCTTTTTTCTTTAGCTTAGGGGTTAGTCCCACTTTATCTATAATTGTCTTTATCTACAGTGGTATCAGTGGTGTTCTGTGGTCATTACTTTTAATTCTGTCATCCTTTATCAGTGCTACCTTTGTTTTGCATGTCCTTACATTTCACCACTCAAACAAAGTTTTGTCTCTGCCTATTCCACTCAAAGATTAGCTTCTCAAATACAATCCTTTTAGAAGCTTACCTGCAGCATAATATCTGTCTAATACATGCTGGTTTATGGATAAATGAGAAGAAATGCTGTATATTTTAAAGAAAATCAGTAAATCCAGCTATCATTAGCTACTATTTATATTCCTCACCAGAAATACTGTGTAAAAGAAGGGTTGAAAGTAAAAGCAAGTATTACTTGCTTTTAAGGGTAAACACATGAATAATTTAGTTATCTCAAAACTATGCTTGCAAGTCCCCTAGAAAATTCTGATCAATTCCAGTTACCCTTGAAATGCCTCCCAAAATCCCCCAGAGCAACTGTAGATCTGTTCTGTAAGGAAGCTGTGCAGTAATTATGGAATTGAACCTAAGAAAGGTTAGTAGTTTTGGCCTTCAATTAGATTAAATCAATTTAGAGTAAACTGTAGTGTACTACCCCCTGATAACATCAACGGAATAATTAAAGAACATTTAAAAAATTGCAGTAGGCTGAGTCAGCTGGTCTAGCAGTTAAGAATCCTTTCTACAAGGGACATTTCTAACAATCAAATAGTTTAAGCAAGTTATATGTCAAGAAGAATTTGGATTTTCTGCCTTTAATGTCAAAGAGATTTCACTGAAAGGTTTGTGATCTGCTCC
This sequence comes from Gymnorhina tibicen, assembly GCA_013399875.1. NCBI lineage: Eukaryota > Metazoa > Chordata > Aves > Passeriformes > Artamidae > Gymnorhina > Gymnorhina tibicen. Next base: position 1,016,787 of record VXAZ01000256.1, read on the forward strand.
TTTGACCTTATCTATGAAGTGATAGAGCTGGTGAAGCTAATCACCAGATAATTCCTCCACATATAATTTATGTACATAATTTCAATTATTTTAGACAAGGTATAGAGAAGATGAGATCTCTGCATTACACTTCTATTAAGTACATTTGAGTACAAACAGTCCTTCATAAATTTAAACCTGCATACTTTAACTGATTACTGGAGTACCTAATTAATCATCTGAAAACTTATTTTGAGCTTAAAGAGTAAATGACCTTAAGCATGAGGGGGACATATTTCTATACAAAAAAAAAATCCAAAGTAATACCTGAATCAAAATTAAAAATAAATTACTTGGATCGACGCCTCCACTGCTGTAGATTTGGTTTCTAGCGTCCATGCCTAGACTGAGGAAGTGTTGTGTGAGATACTCTGCAAACCTTTGGTTAGCCCCAGCCTCTGCACAAAGAATTTACAACATAAACACGTGTGTTTGCACATGAGGGTCAGTTCACCCTCTGTAATTGCAGCTGCCCAGCTGTGCGTGCCAGGCTGCAGTGCCTGCACGTGTCAAGGCCGCCTCCTGTGTGGTTTGTGCTGAAGCATCTTGCGTGGTTTGATTGTGTGGGTGGTTGTGCAGTCACAAGCGGGGGCACCAAAGGGCAAAAGGAGAGAAAATGGGTAACATCTTGCAGTATCAAAGTATGGGAGAAAATAAGAGATGGTAAAGCAAGATTTTCACGTCCTAAAAGAAGGAGTTAGAGAAGATTATTAGAATGTGCCTTTCTGAAGCACACTCCTGTTTGAAAGAGAGGAGGGAGTTGTCCATCTGCACTGATACTTGAAGGGCCACACATTTTCCGTTGTCATTACAGAAAATTTCTGCTGACAAACCCCAGAGATTTTAGTTTTTACATTTAGGCGATTCCTGCCTTGCAGGCCTAGATCATTGTTGGCTGCATTTTACAGTCCATGGGTGAATCCATGGGTGCAACAGTTTACTGACGACTATTCTGAACATCCACTCCGTATTGGTCTCACAAGTCACTTTTCAGACCAGCTCTTCTTTTTTACCGTGCTATTGTGATCTTAGTCTCATGCTTATTTCTATGTATACACTTATGCTTAGATATTTTCATTCTGAATTTTTGGTTTGTTCTAACAAATGAATAAAAAACATGCCAAAAATGTTCAGCTTTTGCAGCATGCAAGAACCAAACCCTCTTTCTGTGCACACAGTGTGTATAATTTAGAAAACTGCTGTTTCAGAGTCTTGTGCCTTGCAGTTTGAATAGCAGACAATTGTTACAGTTTAAGCTCCATTCTGATTCCGTTGGATGCTCAGTTACAAGCAGGCTGCTTTAAAAGCTATTCACAGGAAATGGAAGGGCCAGAACTAACCTACTTCCTACAGGACTTGAAAAGTTCTATTGATTTTTTGGTTCCCTTACTGACTGGATAATCCTTCCCTGCCACTTTACTTTTAGATGGTACTGCACAAGACGTGATCTCACATACATTAATTACAGATCTTACATAACTGTTCACATACAAAAGACCTGTGTGTTTAATTCTAGGCTGAGAACAGACTCAGCCATCCAGTCTACCCTCTTCATTTCCCCCCTCTTCATTCCTTTTTTGGGAATTACTTGTAATGTCATTAATAGGAAACTGTCATTATACCATACCCTAATCTCTGGTTTCACGAGCAGAGCTCTCTGTGGCTCCATTAATGCAAAACATTCCTCCATCAAGTGGATGCCATTGCCTACAATACTTTGAAGGCTAGTTACAGCATCATTGGTGGCATATCTGTAAGAAATTATTTAAATTGACCTCCTCCAGGTGGGTTGTTTTTTGTGGGGTACTTGCCCCAGATGCATCTGATCTGGGCTAGAATCCCTTAGGACTCATAAAACTGGCAATGACTAAAACTCCTCCATATGTGAATTTCTGTTTAACAAAATTTCATTCCTTTCAATCTGTTTCACTGTGCTAGTTCCTCTGGAATGCAAATGTGCCCTGGACAAGCAAAATGCAAGAAATTCCTAAGGGGCTATCTCCTCTATGTTGCCAGCATGGAGGAAGAAAAGGAAACCTACCTTTTTGTGTGGAAGAAAAATCTGCTTTAAGTCATCCAGCAGCTGTTTCCAGTGTACGAAGATGACCTTGCCTGGAGTTAGAACACACCTTCTCCACATACTATGAAAATGGATAAAAATAGTTCTACAAAATTCTTGGCTTAAGAAAATTGAGATATATATTTTTTTTCCAGACAGGTCTCTGATTGTTTTTGTGAAACTCTACTTTGTAGGATTAAAACACAAAATAATTTTTTATAAATTTATAACCTGTATATTAATTAGGTCTTATAATTGTCCTAGAATCCATCAGATGACATTCTTGATTCAGAGTAACCCTCTGAGGCTCTTTGTTTAGGAAACATTTCTGTAAAGCATTTCAGGATATTTCAACAGATGATTAAGGGAAGCATAACTTTTTAAAAAACAATGTTATGATTGTTTCCCTTAGCAGCCTGATCCACTCTGGAGAGAAGTGCTCGATCGGAGGTAACCTTTGCAGCAGACAAATGCCATTTGCTGTCCCTATGAAAGACTGGTCCAAATCCAAATTGAAAACTTCCAGCAAAAAATAATTATAAATTCACATGTACTCAGTGGCAGGCACTTGATAGCATATGGCACCTAAATATGCCAAGGATTCTTTAGAGCATACGCCATCACTTAGCAGTTCCTACTTGCCAAACTCCTTCTGCTTGTGACACCCCTCAGGGATCAAGCTCCTATCCATGCCCTGTGCAAGCCCTAAGCTGGTCTTTTCCTGCAATTTCTCCTTTCTGTTGGCAAGGGACACCCCAACTGCAAGAGCTTAGCTTCTCCGTGTCTTTTATGATAAGACAGCATCTTCCCTTGCATGGTCTGTGCCGTCATGTACATTACAAGGGATCCACCTGCAGGTTCTATGGGCTTTCTTCAGACATTTCTAAAGAGTCTGTAACAAGGGTTTTGCAGGTTCATCCTTCCCATTTTAATGTCATCTTACTTTTATGTCATTTTCTAAATCTTAGGTTAAAAAATTATGTCTTGACATAAATATGTGTCTTTTGTCAAACCTGTGACTTTGGTGAAGAAAGAAAAGGCCCATACACTAGTACTGCTGAAATATTGTGTGAGGCAATGTCGGTATCCGGGGGGGGTTCTGGTGGGGTGCTACGACCTCCTGAACCGACTCCAACAGAAAGTCGCTCGGCAGCCACTGCATTCGCACACACACACACACACTCTCCAGACAGCTTCTTTGACAAGCCGACGGCAAAGAGGTCAGAAGGGTCTTTGTGTGGAATTTCCACAGCAGAGATTTATCTCAGCTCTACCTTGAAAGCAGCCCAGGGACAAAGACCCTGTGAGACAGAAAGTTCCAGCCTATATACAGGGGCGGGGAAAGCATCAGGGACAGGGGCGGTACACAGGCGGGACTAGGGTATGGGAGCCAATGGGAAAATCTGAGGGAGTGGCAGGGAACAAGGTCCAGTGGGAGAGTGGGGAAGGGAGGATTTTCTAGGGAAGGAACAGATAAGGTATAAAGGGGCGGGGAGGCCAATTGGGGAAGCAGAACTGGGATACATTTTGCATAATGAAACAGCATCCTAGGAAAGGTCTTCTTCATTCACTCTAACCTGGAGAAGATTTCTGTTCCTTGTATTATGGGCCCACTGGCCCCCACAAGGCAAGGCTTGTATAAAAATATGGTATTTTTGTTAGGCTAACTGATATATTTGGAAAAAACCCACCAAATGTTACAGTCCCTTAGGAGCCCTACTTCAGATTTGAAATAAAAGCAGCAATCCTGAAAGACCTAACTTCCAGAAAATCAAGCTTATGCTTTATCCAAATTGCCCAATATATTTAATCAATGTCCTTATAAGATGCCAACAAGACTATGTCTGACACGGACTTGGGATTTAGCACGTTTAAGCACACACCATATAGGATGTCCCTGGGACTTCTCACACGGGCAGGTTCGGGTGCTATCGCTCATCCTTTCTGACACAGAAGTGATGGAGTCATGCCTTTAGTCCTGCACAGGAATACCCACCAAAAGCTGGGGAGAGTTTGCATAAAAACTGCTGGCAGGAAATGGCCACAGTGGTTCACCTTAACATCGTGCTGTGAAGCTGTGCATCTCATGGGCCAGCAGTGCTATGTCCAGTACAGAGATTCTGGAATGTTTATAAATCTTTTTTGGGGGGTGGGGGGTGGTTTTGGTTTTTTGGGTTTTTTTATAGTTGCGTAGCTCACAACTTCCTGCTAAGCTTATGCACATACAGTCCTGGGACTCCTTCTCTGTTCTGTTGCCATCAGGTCTCCTAAAGTCAATAAAAACCCCATAGGTCATAATTTTATGCAACAGCAAAGTCGTCAGCTCTGGTGTGAAAATTTGTACAGCATAGGTTTAATAGGACATCATCTTTTATAGCTATCACTTTAAATTACCTAGCTGCCAAAAGCACACATATATGAGAAATTAACAGATGCATAACATCATTCTCGATTAAATCACTGCTGTTAATATAATGGAAATGAACTATTAAACCAGTAACGTTTCCTTTCATTAGTTTGAAAAGACCAAGGATAGAGACATTACACAAAAATGCCAAGAGCCAAGACTATTGCACCTTACTCTGGATGCATCTGGGAATTCTGACATCAGCTGACTGACCTAAAACTTACAAAATAGGGAAGGATGCAATCTATGGTTCTTACAGGGATTTGCAGACTGACTGTGCAGTACTCCAGAGCTCTAAACTGCAGCCATAAAGTCAGATCTTCATTTCTTTTGACCCTCCAGGAGCAGAAAGCAGTTGTTTTTGATGACATTTTTAAGGAAGACAAGTTCCTACACAGAATGCTAAGCATTACTGTCTTAGTTTCATCAGAATTTAAACCCAAGTCAGTGTAAAGATGGAATCAAAGAAATACACCACAAGTAGCTGTCAGTATGCAGAAAGGATTTACACTTTTGACTGAATACTTTGACTCTTGTGAGGGAAAAACTCTAGATTGAGATACATTAAAATACTTGTTTTAATGCACAGTTGCTAAAGCTCCCCACCCACTCATTTTTGCTCAAGTAATCACTTATGGCATAAGTCAGGCAGGATTTTTCTGCATAGCTTGTTAAATATGCCAATTTCACAGGCTGCTTTTGGAAAAGGTTTCTGCTCTTGCTGCTTGGTTTAGCAGATGCTGGCTTGCAGTTCTGCACTAGCAGTATAGAGGATTAGGGAGACAGAAGGATCTTCAGGAAGGAATATGGCAATTGTCCAGTGTAAGCCCAGCTGCATCCAATAAGCATTCCCATCAAGGACTGCCCCTAGTTCTCTTATCCATTTGTCAAATCAACTTGACAATATCTTCTGCTTGGAAAAATAACTAGCCTAGATCTGTATTTAAGAAATAGGATTAGCTACTCCTGAAGATAATGATGGAGAGGATGGAGGCAAGCAGGTAACAGTGAAAAGCAGATCAATGTGATAAGATACAAAGGTTTCAAAAGTACACTGGTTTGTATGTTGTAAATTGCTTGAGTGCAAAGGAAAATAATCACAACCAAAACCATATGCCTTTCGAAACTTTACATCTCCAGCTGGCACAGCTAGTAGATATGTCAGAGAAGCACTAATAAGCAGAGAGAAAACTCTAGGGGGAATCTTTCTGTTCTCCATCTGTCATGGATTAAATAGGTCTTGTTGATTATCTACCACTTGATTTATACTAAATGCTTTCAAGCATTTCCCATTTATAATTTCCAAATACAAGAATAATTAAATTTTGATTTATGGGAATTACACAGGAAGAGGTAATGTTTTTGTCCAACCAGCAGCACTCAGCTGTACCACAGATATTAAGAAAATGAATAGAATGTTTTAGCTTTAAAATAGTAGCTGCCTGAGTTTTGAGGCTTTGGGTGGTGGTCTGAATAATGCAAGAGGAAGAGCAAAAAAGCTTCAGTGATGGCTGTAGTTGTGTTTTTACTGTTTCTGATACTGGGTCACAGAAGATACAAAGGTTTTACAGCCCCACTATAAAACAGCTCTTTATCTTTTCTCCACTAATTCTGTGGTGTCACATTTAACAAAACTAGGAAACTGAAGATAATATGGATGTTTGCAGATTAGCTGTCAGGTAATAAATAACACTAATTTCACATACCTACAAATGTAAAGGCACCTTATCACTGTTTAAGTTTCTCACTCTTTGTAATGCCTGCCAACACTTTAACCCAGGCAAATTACGGTATTGTTTTTGCTGTTTTTTCACTGGGATAAAATACACAGTCATAATATCCTTTTATCAGATTTCATGGTATAAAAGGCCTTTGGTGCTTAATTCAAGCTGTATGTTGCCCATGCAGTCCCAGAGTTCCTGTTTGGGAAGATGTATTTATCTTACCTTTTAGTCGTCTTGTCTTTTCACAGTGCTCTAAGTACCACTTGCCCGAGAAGATGCAGCTGTGACCCTGCCCAGTCAGTGCAATGCTACAGAGCTACAGAGATCCCCAGAGAGATTCCTTTTACCACCAGGAGACTCTACATCAGCCACAGCAAAATTAAACAACTCCAGGTAAGAAAATCCGAAAAAGTACTTTTTTGTAGTGCACTATAACTTAAAGTTGGACTTCCCAGATGGTGGTGGCATCTAGTGAGGAGAAAATTATTCCATGTTCTAAAAACTGATGAAGTGCTGCCAGAACTGGTTTTATTTTTACTTACTCTTTAAGCATATGTAAATATATTCCTGTAGTGTTTGCATGTTCCTGCAGTCTCCAAGGACTAGTTCATGCTGTCACAATGGTATTTTGTATGAAACTCAAAAAAATAGTATTTTACAACTAGCAGCCAAAGGTTGTCTTGTTTTATATATGGTCAAATAACCATTGACTTTCAGGTAATTTTTTAGCCTGTTAAAAGCTTTTGCTATTTTTGATACAATATAATACTTTTTCACAGTAAAATGAAAGGTTTTATGTCATTAGAATCATTTCCCTAATGAATGAAATTGAAGCTCTTTTTCCCCCTCTGGAGCTGCAAGTGTCAGGTACAACTCCTACTAGAAATGGCAGAGGAAGTAAGTTTGAGTCTAAGGCACAGCATGAGATGTTTCTAAAAGCAATGCCAGGCCTATTTAATAACTCACAAAAATGAGAGCAGCTTCTAGCCAAAGCTGCCAGCTATTTGTGCTATTGAAAAAGTTTATTCTGGGTTTTTTGAGGCATCACTGGTTTGCATTATTAAAGGCATCAGCTTATGCTCATTTTGCACTGTACTCTGGAATGGTGCTTCTTTGTTTCCTACCCTGACATATCTTTATTTAATAAATTCATCTTGTATAGGTGGGCACAAGGGAAATATAACCACCTGTACTAGACATGCTTGCTGTGTATCAATTTACTACAAATAATAAGAAATGTGCACTTCAAATGAGATACATTTTCTCTTACAAAGAATTTAACTGCTCTGAAATGCATCTTTGATTTCGCTCTCAGGACTAAATGAAATAGACTGGAAGGCAGCTTAGAGCAGCATCTGGAATACCTGTTGCCCACTGAGAAATAGTCAGTGATTGTACAGTCTTCCTCTGAGAAAGAGTTTACTCTTTTAGCCGCTACTAATATCTCTGGTTTTCTTGTTTTATCTCACATACCCACAAGAGTCAAACATTGGTGTGATTTAGCTATATTCTAGGCAAACAAAAGATTTGTCAAATGAATTCTGTATTAGGAAATACGTTTTCTGTGCAAACTCTTCCCTCCTCCTGCCAATTATTTTCTTTCCAAGATAAGTAAGGTGAGCCATTTTCCATTTCTTAGGCTAGTTGTCCATATCTGTCAGCAACTCCTCAGTTACAAGTAAAGTGGCTTTTAGGTTCTGACTAGAGCAAAAAACAAGTGTCATAAAGCATTTAAATGTTGGATATAAGTGAATGGAGTGGTGGGATAAATGTTTTATGACCATTCAAAACCAATGGTGTGTGAAACCATCTAAGAGAGTTTTCCACTTTATACATTAATTCCACTGGCTATGAGTTGCCTTACTGCGACTACTTACTTTGCACTGAAAAGAAAAAAGTCTTTTCATGCTATGTCCCTGTAGTCATGTAGGCTGTTTCCTTGAGATTATACGGGGTCTTTGGATATATTTTTTACTTTTTTTTCCCCATGAAACAAATTATACTTCTGAGATCTTGACATCATAAATACCCGTGCTTAATTTTACACAGCTGAGCAGTTCCACTGGCACATATTTTAGTGCTTGGGGAAACGTCTGCTTGTAAAGTACATGTCTGCAAGCACTGAAAGAACTCTATAGGACTTTAGGGTTTTGTTGTGGGATTTTTGTTTGTTTGGCTGGTTTGATTTGGGTTTTTTTTATTTGCTTGGTTTTTAAAATTCCTTTATTTACCTACTCATAGAGAAAATAACATACTTTCCTAAAGAAGTTGAATGGAAGCCTAGACTTCCCACAGCTGACCTCCAACAGACTTTTATATGTAAGCATTCACAAATACTGTGGTTTGGCAATTAGGTGCCTCAGAAGAATAAAAACATATTGTTTCAATTACTTCTGCACCTTAATTTGCATTGATTATTATTAAAATTGTAAAGAAATAATAATTGAAAAAGAATATATGTTTGTATACTAAATCCAGTCTGTTTTAAAGAAAAAAAAAAGAAAAAAGAGGTGGTTTTTTTTACACAGGTCACTCTTGTATTTGTTTTGACAGAGTTGATCAGCATTGAAAACAGTTGCTGGGATTTTTGCTTTTGGTAATTTTACACCCTGGGGTTTGTTATAAACAGACTTTATAAACAAAGTCATAGACAAAACTATATTAATTTTAGCATCTTTTTTCAGTATTTTCTGCCTCCTCCTTGATTTGAAGATCAACTATAACCTGTTTACTCTTACTTTAAGATTTAGTTTATTTCTAACTATATTAATAAGTGGGGTTTTAGCTGCTAAAAGAAAATTATCTACTTTGCCCTCAGGGTAGGGGACTGTTTTAAAAAAAACCAGCTTGTAACAAATCCCAGGTCACATACAGCAACTTGAAAAGCAAAAAAAGAAAAAGTCATTAAAATGACAAATTCCTTAAAATGTTTGTATTAAAATAACAGCATATTAGATCCACTTTCAGGAGATCAATGTTTTAAAATATAAAACTATAATAGTATCACTTTACAGGCAATCCAGTTAGAGAAAAAAACACCACTTCCTAGCAAAAAAAAGAGCTGGTGGGCTTTCAAATATGTCTTGATTCGTGTTAGAAAGACTGGGTGGTTTGTAAAAGCATGGATAAATGTTTAAGTCTCAAAACAGCACAGTCACAAGGCTTAGCAAAGCATACCAAATAGGTGGAAAATAGAAATTATAATAATCCACATTAAGAAGCCTAACATCATTACAGAGTAAATGTCTATACACTGACCTTCACGTAGCTCTCTGTCACTTAATAAGATGAAAATTAAGCCTCTTAGAGACACAGAGAAATCAACTGAGGAAAAGCAGAAAATATTGCTTTTGAATTTATAGGAGAAAATGTGTTGAATTGTGAAGGTTCATAATTGTTTCAATTTCCATAACATGGTTTTATAATTACATGTGATTATGTTTTTGTGCTCTTGACCAGTGCAGCTCTTTCCTATGTACAAGATCACCTTCCTAATCATGACCAAAACTGGATATCAGCAGTTCTGATACTGCTATATAGCTCTATATACACAAAACACTGCATTATAGAAAAAAAAATATATAATTTGGACAACTTTGTTATTTTCTGTTGAGAATATAAGGTTTTTAAAGGAGGTACATTCCCTCTTTGAATTTAAATATAATTGATGGAGAAACCTGCTTCAATAGAGGTTCCATATCTATGCTCTTTCACTAATTGCATCAAATTTTGCAATTCAGAAATTGCTTTGCAAGACAGAATAAAATTAATCAGAAAGATAAACTAAGGATACCACAGCAAAATGAAATCTGACTCGTCTTTCACAGCTGTGCAGGCTTTAATTTTAACAGAAGTTGAAATGCAGAGTTTGTAGCCAAGATAAAGAGATACAGCCCAAAAATATGCAAGAGTTGGACGAATGAAGCTGTAAGACATCTTTTAACAGTCAGCTTTATGAAATTATTTCACTTACACAAGTATGATAGCCAAATGTATCCAACCAGGATTACAGAACAAAATTATTACCCAGCACCAGTACCCAGTACTGCAAAAGGACTTGTGCTGCCCTCCATGCAGATTCCTGACTGGCATGAGGGGTTATGCTGTAGAACAGGCTTTATAGCTTCCCCCAGTGACAGTAAAATACCAAACCCTGGGGGAAATAGCATGAAGAATATAGTGTTACTTTAGCATCTCTTACTGGCATCTCTTACTGGCATCCTGAGGCCTGTAGTGAGATGTTTTTGGACATGGGAAGGGAAAACAGAGGACACTTCTTCCCACCACTCCTGTGCAGAACACCTGCTCATCTTGCTTTTTTTAGGGGGATTCCCATATAAATGATTTTTTAAGACTCAATCACCAAGGTCAATGGGAAGCATATCTGGCAATTTCAGAAAACCAGTTTTAGCAACTGGTGTGTTTGGAGAACTCCCTGGCTCACCCTCACTGGATGCTTCCTCCTATCTCAGCTTAGAGAAAGCTGCCAGATTCACTTAGGTTTGCTGCTTGAACTTGAGACACAAGATGGCAAGCTTTGTAAACAAGCACGTTCCAACAGAGCAGAAAAATAATGAAACTATTGTGTGCCTGTTGATATTATAGTCATAGTCAACATCTAACTACCATTTACCGCTGCAAAGCATCTGTTTATTACCAACTAATAAAAACTAAGTTTCTGTAAAAACAATCTGTTCCACAGAGGTGATTTTTCAGGCCAGGCTGATCTGACACTTTTGGTTTGGTCATCTTAATAGGTGAGGTTTTTATTTTAAAAAAAAAGGAGGTAGCAGGGAGAGAAAAGTATTGGGTTTTAGTTTTCTGCCAAAACAGTAGCAAGAGGTAAAGATATGTACTCCCATACACTCCATGTGTACTCCCTCTGGGGAATACATGCTGCAGTGACAGTACTGTTGATATATGGAAATGGCTGTATCATGAACTTAAAACTGCTCTAGCAAGCATCATTGAGCACAATGAACATTAACAACCATCTACTCTCTGCAAAGATTGCTGCCACTGGTGGTATTATCTTTCCATTTTATATAGGCTATCCACCAGGAGGAAATAAAAGGAATATTCCTTCTTCAAATGTATGTGATTGCACAAAACCTGATACAGCACAGACTTAAACCACAAAATTCTAGAAATGTAAGTAAATACTGGCAAGCCACAGGTACCTATAGTAACACCTCTACAATTACCACTTAGTTTCTCATTCTAAATATGTTGTTTTTCAGCATATACTAGCAACTGTCCGAGCATCCAGAAGGAGTAACCAGTGAGTATCCATAACCAGTGATACCCATAAATGTACTGTCATATTAATTTTTTTTTTCTCTTTAAGTTTACTGACTTTAGAAGAATGTCAGTCCTTGAAGAGCTGGTCCTGTCATGCAGTGGCACAGAATCAATAGAAAACAACACTTTCAAAGCTCTGAGTACCTTGAAGTCTCTGGAACTCTGCAAAAATCAGCTAAAGCAAATACCCACCTTTCTGCCATCTGGCCTTGAAATTTTAAAGCTTGCTGATAACTCCATCAATGCTCTGCATGCATCTGATTTTGAAGGTTTGATGAAACTAAGGGTGCTTGATCTTCGGAACAACTTGATTGCAACTCTGCCTCCGAGTGCATTTTCTTCCCTTTACAATTTACAAAGTCTGATCCTGGACGGCAACAACATGGAATCTGTGTCTGCACCACTTAGGCTTCCTAGGCTGAAGTATCTGAGCATGGCTGATAATAAACTGAATTTGTTCCCAACAAATTTTTTTGCATCTTTCCAAAGTCTACATTTTCTCAGCTTAAGTGGTAACTTTCTGACAAAAGTGCCTCTTGACTTACCTAAATCCCTGCTGTCACTAAAATTAGAGAAAAACCAACTTAAAATGGTGAGACTTCGAGATGTGAAACACCTAGAAAACCTGTCTGAGTTCCTTCTGTCAGAAAACCAGCTGACGTCAATAGATGGTGCCCAGCTTCTTCCTAACTTAACAACATTGGAGCTCTCTAAGAACCAGCTCCACACCGTGCCCCTCAGGCTGCCCGGCAGGCTGCAGAAACTCGACTGCAGCAATAACCTGATTCAAAGGGTGACAGCACAGGACTTTCAAGGACTCCAAGACCTGAAGCACTTGTTTCTCGACAACAATGCTGTCAGCACGTTCGAGGCAGGAGCTCTCCAGCAGTGTGCGCAGCTTTCCAATCTGGCACTGGAACAGAATCTCCTCAGTTCTATTCCGCTGAGGCAAGTGAATCTCAGGACAGCTGGTTCCAAGGTGTCATCTCTCCTTCCTTACATTATGAGAATGAGAGCCAAAAATTGGTATTCAGACCCAGTCATGGTACATGTCTGTCCAGACCATAAACCCATTGCTGTAACTAGCACTAATTAGCACTCCCGTTAACAGTCTCAGAGTAGAAGTAGAGCTGCTCTCATTACATCTGTGGCCCCCAATGAATCTGCTCATTTTGCATCTCTCCCTGCCAGTGAGACCACTTTTTTTAATTAGCACACCAATAAGGAGAACCCGCTAGGAGAATGTAACAGACTTACTACCAAGGTTATACTGCTACTTAGATTTACCTGCCCCCACAAAAGAAAAATAATACAGCATTTGATAAAAAGGATAGATTGCAATTTTAAAGCTGATGTTTCTACCAAACCACACCAAGTTTATTATTGTTACAATATTAAGATTTTGGGAGCTGAGCTTTTGATCAAAAAGAATGCTCTTTTTCAGTGATACTGACATTCCCAACTTCATTAAATTCACACATTACAAGGTATTTGGAATGCATATAAAGTCTTCAGCTTCAGGCTATAAGAAAAATTCCAGTCAATAGAGCACAGAAGAAACATCCCTTGGGCACACTGTGTTCATTAATGCTCTGCTTAGAGGATCTCTCACATTCATCTGAGTGTTGGAACTGGCCATTATCAGAGATGGCATATTAAGCCAAATGGTGGCTGTTCTGATATAAAGTGGCAATTTTATTATTACAAAAAGCTGTGCAATAAGATGGCATAAAAATAGTGAAGTAATTCCATTAACATCAACTTCTTTAACAAAACTGGACTGTTAAACTTTATTTTTATGGCTTGTAGACAGGTTTAACTAGCCTAAATAAATAATGCAGTAAAATTTCAATTCATTTAGCATCATGTCCTTTAGCATTTGAATCTATTTGGCAACAGCTTTATAATCAGAAAGTGATTTAGTGTTGTATAAATATTTGATTTCAGTCTAGCTTGACAGGAATGTTGAATGCTTTCTAGTTACTTCAGTATTGTCTAATCCATCTTATTTTACAACCTTCATAGTCAAGAGAATTAACAGCACGGAGCTCTCTACTAGCCTTTAAACAGTACGACTTTTAAGGAGATACTGGGGACCTTTCATTCCAACAGTAAATACAGATTTCCAGGGAGGGCTGTAAACATAAAAGAGGTGAAGAAAATGACAAGATATAAAATATATGTACTTAATTTAATTGTCTGATGATGACCAGGTACACATGGATATACAGAAAAAAAATTATTACTTTTGACTTTTATCTGAGAACTCTGTCAGGTGTAAAAGGTTAAAAAATGTGATTGATATGCTAAAGTGAGTAGGTCTTAGCAGCTTTCTGGCAGAAATGATGAGAAAGAAAGCTTCTTCCTCTTCTTTTCTGAGAAGAAAATAATCCACAAATCCAAGTATTTTCAGGACTTTTAGAGAAGATCTGTACTCCATAAAATCCTAGAGGGTGTGCTGAAAATGCAGGGAAGAATCTGATGATATTCCTTAGAGTGGCAGCAGCACAGTGTGGCTGCCATGGTCAGCTCCTGCATGAACATGGCTCCTCTTCCAGCTGCAGGGTCACTCATCATGTATTCAGGGACATTATTTTTTTTAGATCAACACAGCCTGAAGTCAAACAATATAGCCATAAAGTTTAAGTCTAACATTAGCACAATAAGACTCTTCACAGGTTTAAGAACTTGCTGGTCAGGCTTTGGACTATAATCAGTCTGGATAAACCTCTTGGGTGTTTTCCCACTGCCTCTGACATCAGCGGCACTAGGGTTTTATCCCAGAGTATCCTTCTGACATTACAGTGTCATACTGGGCAACTATAATTGTCTGTGGTTAGGTTTCAAAACAGATTTATTGAAGTCACAAGCATTTGGTAAGGTCAAATTTTGTGAAGTGAATCACCATTCAATACATGAAATTCTCATCTCCCGAGAAAAAACAGCACAGTACAGAACTGCCCTACTCTTGAAATAGTAACGTTAAACTTGTCAGGTTTTCACAAATCTGGGAACCATCTTTCAGCTTAAGAGGTTCAAAGTCAGCTTCACAAAAAACAGTTGGTGAGGGTCACAATGTACTCTCTTACTGATTTTCAAAGGTATCTCATATCATTACAGTGAGATAAACTATCCCATGAGCCTTTACCAGGTACCTTTGTGGTGTACTGCTGTTCTATTCTAGATAGATCTTGGCAGTATTGTTATCATTTCCCTGAGACCTTCAGTCAGTAAGTTTCCTTAAAATCTGTAACCTTGACTCTTAATTTCATCACCTTGCATACTACCATAGTAAGGTGGTTTTTAAAATACTTTCAAATTAATTTTATTAAAGATATTCCATGCCAGTGCTCTTCTGTTAAGCACTTGTCACTAACTATATCAGAGGGAAATTAAAAAGTCATAAGTGAACCAGACTTTTGAAATTAAAGTATTTTCATATAAATTTGTACTGTATATGAAAATAAGAATTATACTGACCTGTCTAGTATCATACCCAGAGATTATCAGCTTTTTCTCTTCTTCTAAATGTAACCAGTTCTAAATCTCAAAAGTACAATTTAAAAAGACTGTCAGAAAGCACTTATATTTTCCCTGTTGCTGATTTCTTAGCAGATTATAATCAGATGAACTACTACTGTAATGATTAATGTTTTAGTCTGATGGGAGCAGGAGAACAAAATGGAAGAAAAATTCTAATTCTTTATGAACTAAAAAACTTTTTTAAACAAATCATATATAGAAGTACTTGAAGGAGCAGTGTTGCCACTATTGTCTAAACTTTTGATCTTTAATGGTGCTATAGTTTGGTCATTGGCATTGAAGAGTACAAAAAGTATTTTTAAACTTGACAGTAAATTAAACAGCTAATTTTCTTCATAGTACAGCACAGGACTGCTGTTCAGTTCAGCTGCATAAACAGTCACTACAGGTCAAAACTGCAGTAATTTGGGAAAGCAGTTCTAGGGTGCACAGACAGTACAGCTATAATGTAAAAACAAAGAACAAGCAAGCAAACAAATAAACAAACCCAACTCAAACCCAATATGAACATCTTTATTTTTGCAGAAGATTGCATTTTTTAGTGATAGCTTTATTTTAGTACATCAGATGCACCTGGACAAATACCCACCACCAAATACCACTTACAGAAACAGTATGATGAACATAACACCTTTGTATTTTTTTATTTTTATTCAGACTTCCAGACACCCTTGCTAGATTGGATCTAAAAGGAAATGACATAGAGGATGTCGGAGAACAAGAGCTGAAGGACTTGAAACAGCTTCAGGTTTTAAATTTACGGAATAACAAGATATCTCTCCTGGATCGCAAAGTCTTGGAGCATTTACCTCGTCTTCGTCATCTGTATTTGGATGGAAACCCTTGGAACTGCACCTGTGACCTTCTCAGAACCAGAAGAGCACTGGTGGCCAAAGGGACGGATGTCCGGGGAGGGCAGTGTGCAGCGCCAGCACAAAGCCGAGGAGAAAGTTGGATGTCTTCCAAGAAGATTCTGCAGCAGTGTGAAGACAATCTGTCTTCCATGGAAAGAGGCAAAGAGGACAGAAAGAAAATAAAACCCAATGAGGCCTCCAGCGTTGGAGTGAACACAGATGATGATTACTATGACTATGAATTAGATTAATGCCACAGTTTATCTGTAGTGAACCTGAAAGTTGTCTAGAGCTGCCCTCTGCCACCAGTGTCTCTACTGACAAGCAGTCTTCTCATCTGTCATTAGCTTTTCCTATTTGTACTACAAGAGGTAATAGCCAGTGACAGAAGGGCTACAGTAAGGGTGCCATTGTGAACTGAATATTGTAAAAAAAAGAAAAAAAAGATTTGTTTTTCTATGCCATTAGTACTATGTAGTTTGAGGAAAGCAAGAATACAATTACTATCTCTTAGAAAAGCAGTCTGTAACTCTGTATGGACCTTTTTATAGTAGAACATTCTGATAGTTGCATAAAACCCCTACAAATAAAATTCTGCAATACCACAAGACACTATTACTAGGAGTCTGGCATTCAACACATTTAAACTCATGGGTCTGCAGGTTGTCATGCAGAGTTACACTGATGTGAGCACTTTCTTGGGATTGTTCAGAAATTCTTGCTTTTGAGAAATTTGTTTCAGTTTTCCTGAAACATTTCCCTCTTTTGTTTATTTTAGACTATTTTAAATACTGTTAGATTAAATTAGCTGAGCTCTAGGCAAAACACAGAAGGCTTATCTTCATCACAGCAAGTGAAATAAACAGAAGAATCAGTGTCCTGGTTAATGAGATTTAATACTAGTTCCAAAGTTAATTAATAGTGAGGAATGAAAACACTGGGGTCAAGTTGACCTGATTCTATTGCTGTAAACAAAAGAAGGGAGATTCCCAGGAAATAGATCTTGGCAAATATTAGGATAAGATGAAGTGAGGTGAAGCTTTTTTAAGAGCTTATTTTGGTATCTGAATACCTAATTTGCTACAATATAGCTCAAGATGCCATGTATATACTTCTAGGTTAGGTGTAGTTAACATTCAACCACACACTGCAAGTGTCCCTCTTCACTGGTCGAAACTTTCCAGACTTTTGTGCATACACACACACACACACACACACAATGACTTAATGCTATATAATTAATGCATTAACTCTGATATACGTACAATTTTATCAAGCAGTTCCCAAAGTGCTTGAAAACTAAACAAAGCTGGATTAGTGAGACCACTAAAACCAGTGACTTACAAACAGTCACTTAAGTTAGTTCATGATCTCAGGTGATAACTGATGAGTAATTACATCAGCAAATTACTTTTCAAAGCAAACAGTTTCTATTATTTTTTATCTTCCATTGGCATTCAGTAACTGTGTAATCACTCACCTCCATGGAGGCTGATTTGTCAGGTGTCAGAGTGCAGCTATTTGGTTATGTCTCCTATGCAAATGTGATTGACACGTGGGTTTCTTAGGTCACCCAACACATTAAGTTATACAACTGGAATAGAGAGACCTTTTATAGACTCATTTTTCTTTACATTCCCATATCATCAGACTCTGCAGAGGGATCTGCACAGGTTGGATCAATGCGCTGAGGCCAAATGTGTGAGACTGAACAAGGCGAAGTGCCAGGCCCTGCCCTTGGGTCACAATAACCCCCTGCAACGCCACAGGCTGGGACAGAGTGGCTGGAAAGCTGCCCAGTGGAAAAGGACCTGGCAGTGCTGGTCAACAGCTGGCCGGGTGTGAGCCAGAGTGTGCCCGGGTGGCCAAGAAGGCCGATGGCATCCCGGCCTGTATCAGCAATGGTGTGGCCAGCAGCACCAGGGTAGTGATTGTCCCTTCGTACTCAGCACTGGGGAAGCCACCCCTTGAATGCTGGGCTCAGTTTTGGGCCCCTCACTACCAGAGAGGCATTGAGGTGCTGGAGCGTGTCCAGAGAAGGGCAATGGAGCTGGTGAAGGGCCTAGAGAGTGAGTCCTATGAGGAGCAGCTGAGGGAGACTAGGTTGTTTAGCCTGGAGGAGACTCACTCTCTACAACTGCCTGAAAGGAGTTGGTAGCAAGATTGGGGTCAGTCTCATCTCCCAGGTAACAAGTGACAGGAAGGGAGGAGATGGCCTCAGGCTGCACCAGGGGAGGTTTAAATTGTGTATTACGAGAAATTTCTTCATGGAAAGAATTGTCAAGCATTGGCACAGGCGTCCCAGGGAAGTGGTGGAATCACCATCCCGGACATGTTCAAAAGATGTGGATGTGGCGCTTAAGAACATGGTTAAGCAGTGAACTTGGCAGTGCTGGGTTAACAGTGGGAGCTGATGATCTTAGAGGTCGTTTCCAACCTTAATGATTCTATGATTCTATGGTCAGTCACCAAAGATTTTAGTAGCTAAAGATTTAGATATTTATGAAACAGCACAAGCCTTCCTTGCAGTTCGACTGTTATTTTTGCTGGCTAATGCTGGTCTGTATTAGAAGCCTGAAAAGTAGTTATTCTCTGAGCAAGAGAAATATTTTCGTGATACAGAATTCTTCATTCAATTTTATATTGGCAGATTCTTTTAATATAGTGCTTTAAACATCTCTGTGCCATCTCAGCCCATCCATTGGTCTGACAGCATCGGGCAGGCATTAACTCTTACTTCATCTTTCACCTGCAGAGGTGTTTCCATGTTCGGACATGTGGGCCGCTACAAGCTAAGGTAGGAAAAGCCTGGGAGCCGCAGCTTTTGCGGGAGACTGCAAATCGGGGTGTGCAGCCCCGAGGCCTCGCTGTCTCGGCGCGGTTCGGGGGCTGCGCTACCCCCGTTTCCCGAGCCCGCTCTGCGGAACCGCCCGGTGAGAATCCGCAGAGCGCTCTGAGGGTGAAAACTCCAGTTCAGGAAAGACACCCGTGAGGCCCGGCTGCTTCTGTGGCGCTCAGATGCTTCCTACCCCCACCCCTGCTTCACACATCAGCGTGAACAAGGTGCTGCGGTCACCAAGAAGACCAAGGCTGGGATGGGATAGAAGGAAGGTCTTGCAGACGGGTCCCTGAAACAGGCCGGAGGTTGGGCAGCCTTGCGCGGAAGGGTCAGGAGCCCCGGAGCCAGACAGAGACCAGCGGGGGTCGCTCACGCCCCGCCCCGGCCCCGCCCCGGCGCCTTCCCTCCCTAGTTCCAAAG